>PNEQ01106779.1:9675-56194 GCA_003012365.1 Medauroidea extradentata
ATATATATATATATATATATATATATATATATATATATATATATATATATATATATATATATATATATATATATATATATATATATATATATATATATATATATATTTCAATTGAAACCAATTTCCTAGCAAGAATACTGGCAGGTTTAAACTCCTGATAGTTTCCAAATATTGAAAAAACAAAATTATAATACAATTCGCTTAAAATTATCCAGATAATAATTGCTGATGTACCTCCATCGAAGCAGTACATGGACTTGTTGGGCCGTGTGCATCCTTCGTCAGGGATGTCCAGCTTCAGAGGCAACAGATCCTTCAGACCGTACTCGGAGAAAACTGGGTTCATCCTTAGGAGACCTCCGTATCCTGTGCGAAGGAATCTGTTAAAATAAATATTGGTCATTAAATGTGACCATATATATTAATTCTATGCACATACAATTCTAGGACGATAGCAAACTTCACTTAAATTAACATTTGCAGACAACTCTTTTCTAAGTAGCTCAAAATATAAGATCTAATTACTTAATATTTGCTTTCATGTAAGATATAGGTCTTGTAAACATGCAAGTAAAACATAAGCTTGAGTTCCAAGGTTAAACAGGCTAAAGCTTAAAAAATAAAGCCTGTGTTATACGTAATGTTTGTGGCAAAGCAGGCCGGACAGCGAGAGATGTTCAGGCGGCAATTAAGCCAGCGTTGGGAAACCAAAGGAGACAGTAATTCATCTCATCCCTAGAGACATGAACTTTTCGCGAAAAGAATTTTGCCCCACTTTGTTCCAGTACCTTATGTACATGTCTGCAGTTCTGCTTCATAGATATTGGCAGCGTGCCTTTGAACTGTGACGTTTCTCATTTGACTGTACCAATCACAATAAGGTTACTGTAACACCACACGTCAGTGATTTGCGTGTAAAACCCCACGACACACGAATGTCAAAACATCCAATCTCTGACCGTGAAGCAAGTCTGCAGACGTGCACACAAGTCACTGACACAAAGTGAGGCAAATTTCTTTTCGCGAAAAGTTCATGTCTCTACTCATCCCCCTTGTAGTGGCGCAATAATGAGGACAAGCAAGCTGATATATGTCATTGTTACCAAGAAAACCAGGTCTGTCTCCTTCAAGCCTTCCAGTCGTCACCAGCTCGCCAGGATGGTCCTGGATGAGAACCCACGATGTCCGCCGTCCGTCAATAACCGAATATACTCATCAACCTCCGGCATCGTGCTAATGGTGAGGTATAATGTGTCTAAAAGGTCACCCGTCATAGAGTCGAACAAAATCTAAATAAATCAAACAGCACTTGCCTCCTATCTCAAGTATATAGTAAAACCTCTGGCTACAGCAGGTAGGCACTTGTATTGAAACTAGTTAGTGGATAATTCTACGGGTGAGGGTTACGGTTTAGTTAAATAAGTTATCTGCACAGGGGGCTTTACTCTTCAAGTTTACTTTACAGAATACTACACTGTTGTATTACGTTACTTCTACAGGAGGGAAGCGTCTGTTGAGTTAGTTTAGTTTATGTTCTACTCTATGACGGGTGACCTTTTGGACACTTTAGATCTCACCATTAGCATTATGGCGGAGGTTGATGATTAGTATGTTCGGCTGACGACGGACGGCGGCACGTCGTGGGTCTTCACCCAGGATCATCCTAGTGAGCTGGTGACGGTGGAAGGCTTGTAGAATATAGGCCTGGTTTATTTGGTAACAGTGCCATATATCGGGGTGAAGTGAATTACTGTCTCCTTTGGTTTCCCAACGCTGGCCTAACTGCAGCCCTAACCTGCCTCGTTGTCCGGCCTTATTGGCAATATCATAAAAATAATTATATATTGCATAACCTACGCACTAGTAAAAATTATGGAAATACACGATTCTAAGAGTTAGTTTAAAATAAAATGTAAGTCTCAAAAATCTAAACGCAAAGAAGATGTGTCAGATTAATTTATCCAGAATCTTTCTACCAACTGTTTGATAACTTGGAGTGTACAACAATCAGTAGAAATTATGATCATTCGTTTTTGCATCGTTCTAAATAATGGATACATTTACCTCACAGGTAGTTCAAAAAATGTAATCCGTAGCTAACGATACCAAAGGAAGTAGTGTGATATTAAATGCATTAAAATAAGTAGAGTGATTTGCTTTCTTTTTGCATTGTTAGGCATGAAAATTATACAGCGTTTTACTTAGTAACATTTCAAATTACTGTGATTTATATATGTAATCGTAACACTGAAAACTCACTTTGCGAATTTCTCAGAGGCTCCATAAACTGTGTTTCCATCAAGAACACCCGGCAAAGTGTTGAATGGGGTTCTCGAACCTGGAATTAAGAGATTCTATAAACATCTCATGCACAGAGAAAACTATTACAACGTTAAATTTTTAATAGCGTCGTCGATGCGCCTTAGAACACAATCAAACGAATCTTAACGATTCACTTTGTAGGTAATGCTAGTGCCAAGAAAATTACTAACATAACGATGACTTATCTTGGGTACCGTTTTTTAAGTACTGGATTTTCTAAAACTTAAAAACCGAACATAGTAAATCCAGACCAACGCAATACAGAGTAAAGTTAAAATTTTCCTTTTTACCGTACAATTCCACTTAACACAATGAAGCGCTTAAACGAATAATATTGGATATATTATTAAACACTTGACTGCGCATAAATTTTCTGTCAATTACACCTAATCTTATATCTATATCGGGTTAAGTTTCTATAATAAGTACACGCCTTTTATTTCGTTATAAAATACGGCAAAGTATTTTTTGACGAAATCATCATCAGTATAAAGAAGCTTATGTACCTGACCCATAAACGGTGTTGTTACGAGCCACGTTTTTTCCTTACTACGTGAAACAGCTTAACTTCTTCACAATACGTTTAAAAGAGCACACACTTAACAATATGCTTCTATCATTGTTAAAATACAGCACACTTATTAGAAACATAATTTTATGGCCCCTCAAAATGGACGAAAAAACGGCCTTTTTTAGACTGCTGTAAAAACAAAAAATACCACCTGAATTAGTAAAAACACAACACCAGAAGACTACGTAGGAATTTACTACAAACATATAAACTGTAGGTTCAGCGCTTGGAGTACAGTTAAAAAAAAAAGTAAAGCGTAAAAAACGGAATACCACTTTGGCGTGCCGCAAATAGAATCGATGTTGTTACCTTTGAGAATGACAGAGTGGATATAATCACTCTTCTGTATCCGCAGGTCAAACAGTGTATTACACCCGGTACATAGTCCTCTCAAGAGTGTGGAATAAAATTAAAAATTTGTGTTTTTAGTAAGTTGGGTTAGTTTTGTAGACGGTACATGTGGCTACAGTTTCCTCCTACAAATTTAAGTTCGCATAATTGTCTTATAACGGTGCGTTAAAGTCAGAATTTGCATGTTACGCTGCCATACAAATAGTGAAAAACAAGTGACTTAACTTAAATTAAATTATTTACTGTTAACAAACATCCTATTAGCTACGTAATACGACTTTAAAATTCCGCATTGTAATTTTATGAATTTTTAAAATAATCGCGATAGTTCAGGAAAGAAGTTGCAAATAAATGTTTTTATTAAGTAAAAAAATAGTTCACTAATAGCGTTATTAACGTTTTGTTGCATAGCTCATGGCACGTTATTTCACTGCGAATAAGTATATTTGTATGGCAATGTAGCATGCAAGTTTTAGCTTTGACGCACCGGTATGAGAAATTTATGATAGCTGAAATATTTTCGGGTCCCTATTTATGCTATTTTTACGAATTTAATTTTTAAATTTTGATAGAGAGCAGATATCGTGAAACAATTTCACAGAAATGTTGGAATTTGTTTGTATTATGCAGCCTAATTATTTTAGAACATAACTTGATGTTATTATGGCTAATTATCGAGTTAATTATATTTTATTAAAGTCAATAATTAGTCAAAATTACAAAGTTTATAATGATTTAAAAAAATGTCAGGCTTCATGGTACAAACACTTTCCAACGTTTCTATGTAACGGTTTTGCGATATCTACTCCATTTCAGGATTAAAAGAAATAAAACTCTTACTAACATAACATAAATAAGGACCCGTGGCCTTAAGAGGAAACTGTATTCAAAAGTATCGTTTACAAAACTAACATAATTTAATAAATTATGAAGTTATTATTTTAACGCTCTTGAACACCCTTAATACTCACGAAGCGTGCACAGTATACGTTTGCCTGACTGTCTGCCAACTCCATTGTGTTAACCTTTAAACTATCCTGGCTTCCTGGAAAAACAGGATCTCAGCAATCCTGCAGCAATCCTGTTTAAGGGTGTTCAAGTACGATAAATTCAGAATGTTATATTTGTATGAAATTCGTGTACTTGTGAGTAGAGTTTCCTCGTACGAAACAATTTTAGCTCGTATAGTTTTTTCATAATGGTGCGCCAAAGTCAAAATTTGCACGTTACGCTGCCATGCAAATAGTACAAACCAACTGACTTATATTAATGAAGAAATTCGCGGTTAACTAACATTCCAAGAGCTACGCAACAAAGCATTTAGAAGCCTAAACGTAATATTTTGAATTTTTCAAAAAACCGCAAAAGTACAAGAAAAAGTTGAAAATTCAGAAAATTCTTAAAATACAAAAGTAGTTAACTGGAAGGTTTTTTAATGTACTTTATTACATATTCCATGGTATGTTATTTCTCTGTGAATTATTTCGTTTTAGTAAGTCAAGTGGTTTTTGCTATTTGCATGGCAGCGTAACATGCAAATTTTGACTTTGATTCACCGTTATGAGAAAACTATGAGAGCTAAAATTGAGTCGTATGAGGAAACTATACTCGCAAGTACTGTCTACAAAACTAACATGATTTCATACAGATATAAAATTATGATTTTATCGCACTTGAAAACCCTTAAGATGCTCTCTTCAGAAGAGAAATAAATATCAATATTAGGCAAAATTACACTGTAACAATAAATCATATTTATTTTTTGCTCAGGCAGCGTTGACTTATGATAAAAAGTTATCCCCTCGGACAAAAGGCTAAGTGTTAGCTATGCAACCGCCGTACTCACCCAGCCTGCACCCCGGCCTGACTGCAGGCAGACCTCGTACGAAGTCCAGACAGCGCATCTTGAACAAGCTGTAGAAGTAGTCGTCCTCAGGTATCTCTATCTCCATGCAGTACGGGTTCTTGAGATGAGGCGGTCTGTTACAGCATTCCTCTGGCTCGTTGCGGTTCAGGGGGTCTGCACACAACACCAGCCCATGCAGTGAATATGTAGCGTGCTGCTCGTTACATCTCATACATCTTTCGAAAGTGCATTGACGTACAAATACACGAGGACAATTCCAATTATATATCTGACATGGTCAACAGTTCACTGAAACATACATATTTTAATTCTTCTGCGCTAATCCACTTATAACATTGAGACGTTGCATGATACAGGATGTTGTCAAATTTCGTGTCGATATTTTGGGGAATCCTTACTTCTAGAGGAACAAAAAATTTTATAAGAACTTAGGTCTGAAAACTTACAGTTTCTGCAATACCATTTCGTTATACCTACGGTTCATAGTGCGGACTTGATCGTGTTGTGGAAGGTCATTACAGCAGTCCTGTACATCCATATACTACTCCATTATGACACTAACCCATATTACAGCAGGAATAACGGTGAACGTTTTAAGAGTCCACTGCAGAAATGATGGATGTCACTTTTTTCGCCCAAAATGAATTATGAATAGAAATACAAAGCACTATGGGTGTAGAATCTCACACCAGAATTTCATAGCATAAATACTAACAGTTAATGAGTAACTGCAGTTTTCATTTCAACGTACACTTTTTCAGTATAGAGTTTTCGAACTTTCTAATTGCTCTCCTGCAAAATTCATTCCTAGTGACATCCATCATTTTTGCAGTGAACTCTTCATTTATAGAAACGTGCGAAAATATATCGTCGGCACATCAGGCTATTACGAACTGTAGTGCAGAAATGATACGTCTTCGGACATATGTCGGTGTAACATTATTTGTTTCTGTAAATGTGAGGATTGTTTCACCTAAATACTGGCATGTAATTTAATAACATCCTGTATACAGTAATTGTTGTGACTGGTTGCATCTGAAAGGCAAGCTAAGTTAAAATACATGGCAATCTATTGCGTTCTTATTAAAACACAGTGTTTGCATTCATAAATCAAACAAGTATCGTATGTGCAGGATACCAGAGGACCAGGAATCGCACCCCGAATGCAGATTTTATGAATAGGAGCTCGTAGGCAATTTACGTACTTCGAAGGATGAGACGAAACGAAGACCTGCGATGGAGAAACACCGGGAGGACAGGGGAGAGGGTAGCGAGAGATCCCCGAGAAAACCCGCCGGCCAGCGACATCGTCCGCCACAATTCCTACATGCGAAAATCCTGGGACCGAACAGTACATGACGTACATTGTATAGCATACACACTGTAAATTATTACTGTGGAATACAAACGCAGCTGTTATCAGCAACTACATACCAGAAAAGTTGTATGTAATTTGGCGATACGCATTGTTCAAGGTTAAATTTCACTTTAAATTGTTCAACCAGCATGCTATGAACTTTGATCTGTCGCACACAAACGGTGTGTTTTCAGTCGTATGTGAAAATTATGGCGTGTGTTGAGGAACCATCCCAGAATTCGCATGAAATGATTCAGGTAACTGAAATATGAAATCAGGAATGGCCGTACTGGAGATTATATATATAATGTTTATATGTGTGTGTATGTATATATACAACGTGTCCTAGAACAAACAGGCACCGTTGTTGCGTCTGAGAGAGAATAAAAATATGAGAGGAAATGTCCTGTACCACTATTTGATACGCACCGATAAGTAGTTACGAACTAAAATAAGTAGCCAATCAGGTGCGCGCTACAGCAGCAAGACAACGTGGAGGGGGAGTGATAAGTAACTGCGACAGTGAGACGCGATAGGTACAGCGGTACGCGTGTTAAGGCCTTGTTACGGAGTTTTGCAGTGATTTCGAAAATATTTTTTTATTGCTACCTAATACTCATATCAAAATTTCGCTGCACAGTTTTGACACTTATATGTTATTATTTGTAGCTGAATTTGTTTTGTAGAATTATACTGAACGGTTTTTTTATATTTCGTTACCCAAAGTACCACGTTTTCGTCGTGAAAATAAGCAAAAATGAAAGAAATTATTTTTTTGCTGGCGAATGGTACATTGTTTTAAAAAACGCGTTCACAGTATTGTGCATCGTGTGATTGCACATTGACTCAAATTTTTTCAAAACTTCTGGTTAAAAAATATTTGAGTTATTGACACCAGTCTGAAAAAAAAAAAACTCGGGAACAAGCCCTTAATGTGGGCGTGTGCGTATTATAGCACTCAGCTGATTGGCTACTTATTTTAATTTGTAACTACTTATCGGTGCGTCTGAACAAGTAGTAGAGGACATTTCCTCTCAGATTTTTAATTTCTCTCAGATGCAACAACGGCATCCGTATGTTCTCGGACACGTTATACACACATACATATGCATAAATACATGGTCTTAAGGTAGTTGTGACTCACCCAGGGGTGTAGCGGTGAGAGTGTAGTCGTGGTCCATGAACTGTCCCCAGGCGACGATCATGACGGTGCCCGCGTGGTCGTGGTAGCCCTCGTCCGGGTGTACTGTCCTCGACACAACCCTAGCTGGCGGCAGCGGGTTGCCCGTTACACTGATGCGCGGTGCGTTCATGCCGTCGGCGAACAGCGGGCCGATCAACCTGCAACAACCCTCTGGCACTCAGGCAGTTGCCTTACACAGCCCTTGGAAACAGCTGGCGTCCTTGGATACACGCCATTGTTGCTGCTGGTGAATGTTTCTGGGCTGCAGGAAACCCACAGCCTGAGAAACACACAACTCGCAAATGTTATATTAAAAAAAACACCGCAACTCACAGGTTACTAAATTTCTAATCGATAAGACCAGTAAAATTGCTCACATTCACTAAAAATAAAAGTAAATAAATAATTAGAAGAGAGATGATGATCTTTAAACGGCTGAACAGATTTCCTTCAATCATAGCTAATAACTACCTCGATCACGTCAGCTTTCAATAAAAAAAAAAGGCATCAAAATCGGTCCATTTGTTTAGGAGCTACGATTACACAGATACACACACAGACACGTCAAACTTATAACACCCCTCTTTTTGCGTCGGGGGTTAAAGAACAGGAAAAAAAATCAAAGACTGTTGAAACTTCGAAAATATTACCTGAATTTGTAAGTGCATAACGAGAGGCACGCGTTGATCTTACTTCAAACTATCCAAAAATAAGATTTGATGGTCACCGCTTAAATTCCCATAAGAAAAAAGACTACAACGAGAACCTTGCACGCCAGTTTGGCGCACTGCGATTAGAGGCGATATGCTTCTCGTCAAGCGTGGGACACTGGCTCTTATAGCTACGCTGATCCCACGCGTCAAAGGTGGAAATTCCACACCAGCGAAGACTCCTATTCATAAAAGTGACTTTCACCACCATCATTCTAAGCACCTCAAATAATTTCGAAGTAGGAATATAGTCGGTATATAACAGAAACAATAAAAAAAATTGTAAAAGAAAGTCAAACAGACCAGGTCCGAACAAGGTGCATGAAAATGGTAGGTGTACTAATTTCATATATTGTCGTATAGTTTTGACTTTCTAAGGGCTGTTGCTGTTTATACGTTGAACATATGTAATGCTTTATTACATAGTATTTTTGATACTTGGAACATGACAATTTCAATGTATGCACAGTAAAGTTTGTCTTACATTATGACAACTATTATGTCACAAAAATCGTAAGTTCTCCCAGAACCAGTAATGGGGTACGTAGGGAAGTGAAATCATTAGCAGAGACATCGCAAGAGAATCAGAAACTAAGAAACATGATTAGAAACACCCGTGGCACACATTAATAAAACAACATGGAGTAATCTGCTCGACCATGGATCAGAAAGATGAAATTATTTTCTATTTTATGGGTGATAAAATGACGTAATTCATAAACATATATAAATATATTCTGATATATTCTTAAGTGTTCACCAAAAGTGGTCAGGCTGTATGTAAATTTAATTAAATTTGTGCCGTTTAATCGCCCACTAAAAGCGGCAAGAAAGGGACATGTCTTATACTTCACACATTCTACAGTTTTCTAAAGCTTTATCTGTGAGTCAATAGACAAGACGCTCAAGCTTACCAAGTTGGTTTAAGAAAAGATACTCACGGGTGCATGAGCTAATGAAAAAAAATCCTGGAAATATTCGCAAGGTTGTATAGTCCGAAAATTTCCAGTCTGTGCCTATAATACAGTAAATGGCTGCGGTTTTATAAAGGGAAAATACAATCCTCCGACCAAGTCGTTGCGGATTCGATCCCCGAAAGTATTTCGCCAATTTTCACAAGCGAACAATATGATATACGTTTCCGTTTGATGATAGGTTTCCTCGGGAACAAACAGTCTCCCAAATATTTTTAATTGTAACATTGTTCCAGTCCTATTCCGTCTCATTTCATTCAAGATTTAGTCAGCTGGGAGACCATCATGTCCCTCTGGTAGAACTACCGACACTACCTGTGCTCTGACTTGTGAGTCTGCCTAACAGAGAGATTCATTTGGGTTTTAATATATTTTTCTAATCTACAGGCTTTTGCAAATTAAGCGAACGTTCGACTGTGTCAGAGCAAGATGGTGACCTAGTTCTTTCTGCCGCAGTTTATACGCCTCTGTGGAACCAATCTCACTCAGAGACAGAATGCTTATCTCACCTGGTGGATCGATTGTTCTTGGCACCCCAGTTTTTATATCACTGGCACCTAGCTCTGTTAGAGATAAGAGGCTGATCTCACCTTTGGAATGGAGTGTTCTTGGCGCCCCAGATGGGATGCTGCAGGTTGGTACAGAGGCCGTCATAGCGCCTGTACTTGCCGGGTCGACACTCCACGTTGGCCAGGAAGGGTGGACATACTTCTCTGATCAGAGTCTTGGAAGTGTCGATCAGCGGCAGGCCTTTCTCGATCTCCTCGTAGCTAAGGCCGTAGCTGCGAACGCCCAACAAGAAATATGGTTCATTAACTAACTCCCATACACTCGGAGATAGATCACAACACCAGGAATTGTATTTACATATCAACAATGGAGCTCTAGCGTCCTGAAAACTCACATCTCACCTCGGCTATTCGGGTTTGGTACCCATTTTTGCTTGCATGAAATGTGGTTGACGCTGCCTTTGGCGGGTAGGTTTTGTCGGGATATTCCATTTTCCTATACACTTTTATTAATAGGTGGAACCCACGATTTTTCGCGTAAATAATTCTTTAACTTTATTCCAAAACCTCTCGCGCAGAGCTTTCTGGACGGTGAAAATATTTTTAATATAAAAAAGGGGGGAATTTTAGACATTCGGTTATCACAGAGGCCTGGATATTATCACACTAAAAACTACAAAATTTAAAGTTTTCCATTTTTATGAATTTTGTGACTTCAAGTCCTTATTTTCATGAAAACAGTTTTTAATGTTTTATTCAAAAGCAAAGCATACTACCACCTAGTTCTGTAAGAACAGACGTCCGCAAAATAAAATATCTACTCAGCAAAAGAGTATCATCGAATTATGATGAGTAGTTTAGATTTTATCGACAACTGAGTATACCAATCGTTTTCTCAACGTCTTGTCTTTCCATGCTCCTTTAAGTCGCAGCAACTATACTCGCCTTATCAGCATTCAAAAACTTTGCCGTTGAGTGTTGATAAAGATCTCTGCGCACCACACAGATAAACCTGTTCACGAATACTGTAATCGTGACGGTGCACAGTGGGCTGGATACGCTCTTTATGTGGCCGAAAATCCTTCATGACTTTCCCAATGACAATAACTACTTAATGCATTCATATTTGCGGCACTTATACTTAACGTAAGTAAAAATCAATTCATTTCGCAAATTTGAGATATTTCTTAAATGCCAGACGAAATAAGAAGAGGGGAGGGAGGAGTTTAATATAAATTTTTATAATTTACGTAGTTTTTTTACACCTTCATTAAAAATACTACGTCTATGTATCGTAAGAAGTAACTATTAAAACTCATTCAAATTCTTCAGTAAACTATTCAGATTTGCCAGTTATTTAATGTTAACCGCAAGATTTCATCAATAGGGTCTAAAATTTTTGGTAAAATATTGTTTTCTATAACTATACCTTAATACAAATTATTTATTGCTTCTTGCATTATACATACTACAAATATACTGTTTTGTACATGTTTATATAAACACTCTTAACTTGTGATCTCACAAATTGGTCCTATTGTATTTTTACATAAATTACACAATTTTAACAATATTTATTAAAAGAGAATAGTAAGACTTTTAAACATTTTCTTGTATAACTTTTGAATATATATTGATACATATGAATGTTCAATTTGTAAAATTATAATAGTTTCAAATATTCAAATAATATAAAACTAGAAATTTATATACAATAAATAAAAAATGTGAACAAGGCGATGAGTCATCTTGCTATTTTTCAGGAAATGATTATGATTATATTAACTGGCAAATTGTAGTTTACAAGTTACCATTATTATGCACGCAGTTAAATAAAAGAAAATTAAACGTATTTACACAAACATTATGGTTAGCTAACTAGACGTAAGTCTTCTGGAAGAACTACATCATATAAACTAGCAAATTTCACTTTTAAGAGTTACAGTAATAATGCAAAAATTAAGTTAGCTAAAAAAAATATACACACACTAATTCAAATGTCTGCACCAGACGATGAGTTTTCACTGCTGTCGACCGGGTCGATTTTTTCATCATATTCACTTTCAACTTCAGCTTGTTCGAAACTAAGCAAATCGTTTAAGTCCCTTCTTATTTCAGCGGCAAGTTTTCGAACATTGTTTGCCGGTAATTTACGTGCGGATTAAATGACCGGATCTGATGTTAGTAGAAGACGACAAAACAAATCATTAATACTTAAACTTCAACTCGACTTCCTGCAGAAAAACTCACGGTAATTTCTAACATCTTTATTTCTTGCTTTCTGTGCTTCCTCTGACAACTGGCCTATTGGCAGAAGACAATTCTTCATAATTAATGCACTATGCTGTAACACCTTGTGCAAAGTCAGCGTTAGTTCATACCAACTGTACAGTTTCTTGTAATGCAGCAAAGTTTTATTACAGTATAGCTCAAACTTGTCGATACTGACTTTGTGATAACTGGTTAAAATCAACAATATGACAGAAAACATTTTTATCAATTCCCGGTCAACTCCTGTTGCTTTGGATGCTGTAGTTTGATCACGAAAAAATCTTCTTGCAGAATTTCCGTCAGTAGTGGAGCCAAATCCTTGTCTTGGTCGATCGGGATTAATGTGCATCAATTTCTTTAAGTTGTGTAACACAACTTCCTTGTGCTTGTTTGACTTCAGGATCATTTTTGTCACCCCGCTTCTTTGATTTAGAACCTGTAAAAAATAATCATCAGAATAATGCACTTATAAATAGTCATAATACGCTACATTTTAATTCAAATTGAGTAGATCTACTTACTAATCTGTACGAAATCAACAATATAAATTCGAAAAATCTGATGTAGGCATGCAGTGGAGATATCCCATATTTAAGAGCTTCTTCTTGTACGGACTTTGAAACTGTCCATGAAGAAGATCCTTTTGCAGTCTGCTTACAAATTGGACACTGCAATGTAGAGGTTTCAGTCAAAGCACAGTTTTACCATCAATCATTGTCAGTATCAAATTATATGTTATTTTTAAACTTTCTCTCTTGAATTGGTATAAATTGTTTATATTTGATTTTGGATATGATCCTGCTCTTCTGTTATTACTTTTTTGGACTCTTTAACGAACTGGAGCCGTATGGGCCGACAAAATCGTGTGGAACTCGGTCGAGAATTTTCCCACACATTACCATCTTTTCCTTTCAAAACCAGTGGCACTAAAGAACTGAGGAAAACACTTTCGTCACTAGCTTCCGTATTCACCTCCCAACCCTGATTATGTGGAGATTGTCCAGACGATCCATCAAATCCCCACTTACAAAGCAAAGTAAATTCATTTTCAAGTTGGATATCCAGTGTCTGTAATATTCGTATCAGCGTATGATAAAGTAAATCTTGCAGTGGAACCTCACAATGAACTTCTGTGCACTGAATATTTCCTGGATAGCACAATTTCTTCGCTTGGACCAAAGTCGAATAGGTGGGGTAAATATCCGCATTTCGCATCTTTGATGACGGTCTAATCAAATTATATTATTTCTTCGACAGTTTGGCTTCTCAAAAGAATAAGGAACACATGCTTTCTCACATGTACTTAATTTTCGAAGTAATTTTATGGAAGATGTCGGTGTACTACCAGCCACAAGTTTTACTGCAGATATTCCTGCTCTGTTGCCCTTACCTCTTAAGTGAGTAGATAGAACTCTGACTGCTTCAGGAGTAGTAACATTCGTGGATGCACATTGTACAATTCTTCGCTTGGTCCGCTCGCTCGCCTCATCGTATGATTTTTGTGGACGACCTCGTTTTTTGAGCACTTCATTTTTTGGCTCATTTTGATCAGAGATTGAAACAGTTAGTTCCGTTAAATTCACAATTTGATTTAGCCATTCAGAAAACTTCCGTTCTAAAGTATTCCGATTACGACAAGAATTTCCCCACCTTAACAAAAAAAATTTATGGGTGATTTTTAACACTGTCTTCAACGAGTCTTCGTGCTCATCTCTTAAAGCAAACTTTTCCAAAGTACGGGCATAGAACTCGCCAAAGTCTCTTGAATTAATTATGATTTCTCCTAATTTATTGTCTTCTAGTTACCATTCTGCTACCTACAAAATAAAAACCACGGCATCAAAAATACCGACTCTAGCTAGGTATATCGCACATATCTCATTTCCTAACTGTAAACTGTGCAGTTACAATACTGTTACAATTCTTTAGATTGTAATACAATGTTCAATAAAATAATTTATTCAGTGCATGCCATACTACTGGTTTCACGAAATAAATCCAAGCAACTGATTAGCTTGTGCCTTTATAAATGTCATAGTCCAGTCAACGAAGACAAAAAAGGATAAATTAGCTTAAAAAATCGTGAAGTCACAAATTTTTGTACAGTGATAAGGACACATTTTGTGTCTAAAATAAGAAAAAAAAATATCTGCTACAAATAAAAAATAAAAAAATGGTGATGAAAATTGCGGTAGGCCGCGCCTTTAAGGCTAGGTTTCAGTCGCCATATTGAATAATTTTATTTTTCAGTTTTTTTTTTTTTCATTCCAATAAGAAAAAGTTAAATATGTGACTATGTTGCAATTTCTTTTTACCATGCGTTACAATACAGACATTGCGATTTAGCTGTTAACTAATAATTACGCCGCAATGTGTGTGGCAAATTTTTTTATATTCATAATTTGCCCGACAAATTGCGACCTAACTGTACATTACTAGCTCTATTGCCATGCTTGTATAGTAACTCAAAGTAAATAGAATTTGCGGTATAGTTGCCGATTTATCACTTTACTTCTCAGAATAATAAAAAAGCCGAAGACGATTTGATCTTTAGTTTTTTTAATGAATTATTTCAAAATAAGAGTATATTAAACAAAATCTTAATCCATGCATTTTTCTGATAGTTATTTTATTAAGTAATCACTAAATATTAACTTTGTAATGTTAAAACTATATTCAACAATCCCTGAAATTTACCATCTACTAAATCTCGCAAAATATTAATATGCCAGAAAAACTGCGTGAAACATGTTTTTATAAAAAAAAATTATGCTCTTTAATTTACATTTTTGCTAGAGGCCGTTGTTTTCGAGATATTTGAGAAATACGTGAAAAATCTACCTTTAAAATTTCCCCCACACCCCCGCTCACCATCCACTTGTCAGTATTTTTAGTATGTTGTTCGTCACACTTCTCTCTACTACTATACAAAAAATTGGATCTACATGAATTTTTTCCCTTGTTTTTCCTTCGTTGACTGGACTATCATAACCGATTACATTCTCCTAAATTTTCCAGCTATCTCAAATGACTTCTATAACGACAAAATAAATAAAACAAAAATAAACTTATGTAACGTACAAATAATAATAATAATAACTATACCTCACATAATACATCCGAAAATATAGCTGAAGAGCGAGTGGACACGAAAGCCTGTACTTACTGTTCCCTAGCGACGCCGACGTGTCAACTGACTCCCAAATACTGAGGAAGCTATTGTTGCGACAGCACATTAGCCCTATACGATTCCATGACACACCGGAAATGACTCACAGTCTGCAGACACTTTCAGGAAACATAGATATGATAGCAGACGTGTCCTTTTTCGTCCATGGGAATTCTTGTTGCCGTCTAGGGTTTCGAGCTCGCCGTAGTTTCCCACGTCAATCGGCTCTTTAATCCAATGCCGCAACTTGACGCAACCAAACGTTGTATTCCTTTGTTCTTATATGTCTTCTCTACATTATGAGACAATAAATTCCGTGAGCCTCGGTAATCCTTGAATTGTACGACTGGTTTTATGTTGAAATCGCAAAGAAACACAGTGTTGTTTAAAATATTTTTTTTCTCTGCCATTATTGATAAATAACTAACATTCATTAAAGGGTTTGATGCAGAATTGAACGTAGATTCTAAAAATACCAAATACACAATTATCGCACTTAAAAAAGACAGAGAAATTATCAAATGTGATATACTATTTTTATATGTAATGTCTATGGTGACATGACTCTTAACAAAATAGTAACTTATCTGTAACGCTGTCAGTAATTTAGTCCACCAAAATTAAAAATAATTCTGCCACGTGTAGAACACACTCTGTAGATAATATCGTAATAATTTCAGCTCAAAATAAAAATGTAAGATTTTTCTATTTTTGGCCACATAAAGAGCGTATCCAGCCCACTGTGCGGTGTTATAGAAGCATGTGTGATAAGGAGATGAATTTAGAAAGAGAGGAAATGTGATAATAATGAATCAATGCAATGTGTAGATGTCCTAGATGTCCTTCATTCTCTCCATTACGAATGTATGTTGCAGGTGATTAGGAATTATTGCACTACACAAGTTATGCTGATATAATTGGGTTTGTGAAGCCCACGAGTTCGAAAACGCTACCCATGGCGCTACCCATGGATAGCAAATAACAGAACAATTTTTATTTCAGCTGTCAATTTCGAACTTTATTCTTTCATGTGATGAAGAGATGTTTGTATCGACAACTATTGAAACTGAGTTAAAATAGTAAAATAGTTTTCTCATTGTTACAGAAAAGTCATTTAAAACTCCCGTGTGTATAACTGCATTGATTGTCATGAAAATTCTCTTATTCTTCCGTTCTACATTTCCTAGTCTTAGAGTTTTTATGAAGTTGGCCACCTTGTTTGCAGTGTAGTGCTTATGAATGTTTATATTACTATCCTGATAATTATTACAGTAAACTCAATGTTATGAACTGGTAATAAATATTTGTAGCATGCGTCATTGTTTTTTCCTGTAATATTCGCTAAAATAATATGTGGACAAACATAAGTATATAAGATAATTACTTTGCACGAAGTAGACCTAATACATTAGTCAACTTACATCTTTGCCAGCTGTGTGGAGATGTCCAAGAGAAGCTCTCCAACGGTGGATAATTCTTCGGGCATCCACATGTGAGAGTTTGGTTGCGCCACGTCTACGCGGAATGAAACAATGTGTGTGTGAAAACAAGTAATACTCAACACAACAATTACATAAGAGCATTTCATGCTTATTTTATGGTACTGTCGCTGACATTTGTGCAACCACTATAAATTTAATTGAAATGGTAGAATTTAAAATTGATTTTATTCCGTGTTACATATAAGTGTCTTTGACATGCAGAACTGAACAATTTTTGGGGAAATTGGTAAGACTAAGGTAGAAAAAAAGACGGTAAAAATGCATTTTGCACTACTTCCATTATTACTGATTTATTTTCCTTAATTTGGTTAGTTTTTAAACATTTCAAATGCAAACATTAATAATATATTTCAAATTTGTTTCTGAGACTCCTTGGTTTTGTGAAAGCATAACCCAAATAAAAATGTATGCACGTAAGCAAACATTATATGTAAATGTTAACAATTTCACTACTCTCTAAATGTAATTTTTTTTTTAATTTTCTCAGCTTCTGATGATGTTGTATTTCGTAAATTGAGCGTAATTATTATACAAAAAAATTATTATTACATGTTAATTACGGGCCTACATCGAAAAAATGTGATGGATTATTAGTATTTTTACAGAAATGCGAATTAAAATAGTTTTTATGTTCAAACAACGCAACTAAAAAAAGTTCTTCCTTTCATTTTAATTAAGGTTAGTATATTTTTTAATTGTTTTTTAAAACAAAATTATTGTTCTTCCTGCTATTATGAACATTAAAGTCACGTACATTTGTAAAACTGTTGAGTATGTTTTATGTAAAAGTGCCCAGATTGTGTAAAATATGTAAATTATTTCAATTAATATAAAATGCACACAATGAAAATTAATGAAAAGAATGCATAGGTTAAACAAATATAAATTACCAGGTTAATTTCGGAATAAGGAAGTTTTACAGCTTGACTTATTACAGATACATACAATTCTACCGTACGCCCTGTGAGGTAATTTATTATAAAGTGTCGTCATTGTTAATGTTAAAGGGATTACACAGTATAAATCATATTCTTCTATTTCAGGAAATACTACAAACCAAATATTCGAATTTATATTCCAGAATATAACAAATGCAATAAATGAACATAAATGAACAACGACAATTATCTAACAGATGTAAAATATACTGAAGTAATATTCAGAGTAATTTACTCTAACTATATAATATTAAGTTTATTAAATGTATAAAATACTAATGACTAACTTAAAAGACAATAACCAGGCACTATTTCAAATAATTTTATTTAAGATATTTGTAATGATTTCCACCATAAAAAAGTTAGCAGAACTGAAACGAAGAATAAATGTACACAAGTAAAACATTCAAAATATATGGGAATGGCAAACATTGAGAGTGACAATACGTACTTATCCTTTTCCTCGCCTCCAGATAAGCCTGGTTGACAGCGTCATACGTGATGCAAGTATGCTGTCCTCCATAATTACTGCAAAAAAATTAAAAGTCTTTAATTTTATATTGTATAACACGTACATGCATCAATTTATTTTACTGTTAAACTAGTCAGTAAACAAGTAAAGTGTTTAGTAATGAGGAGAAAACAATAACTTTTGTCATTGTTTCATGTAGTTAAAAACTATTCTGCCAAATTTGCATTTATAAAATTACTTTGTATAATGATAGACTGTTGATTTTTCTGCGAAATTTGCATACATATTTAATTTACAAAAATATTGATGCACATGGATTTTGCATACCAAATAAAAAAAAAATTAGTTTAAACAAGTTTGTAAATTATTTGATACCTCAAAAATAATAAAAGCTATAATTCACATACTGTACTATTGTTGAATTGTGTGTCTAAAACATACATATTTAACGGGAGTTGTATTAAGCAGGGTACTCAAAGTATTGGGGAATATCTCTAAGGATGCTAACGGGAAGAAAACATATGTCCTCACAAAGTTGATTATTTATACAAGAGCAAAAATCATACAAAATAAATTCTGTAAATGTGTTTTTGGCTAATATGAAAGCGCATCTCTGGCTTCATCTACGAGGAGACACGATGCGTGCTCAAAGTATTCCTTGAAAACGTTATTCATGATGCAGTCACCTACACCGAACACGCCAAGAGGAAAACCGTCACTGCAAAGGATGTTGTCTACGCCTTGAAGAGGCAGGGAAGAACCCTGTACGGCTTCGGAGGTTAAACTGGCCTTTATCCAGCATCCACGGCTTGTACGACTCATTAAGAGTTGCAGTTTAGAAAATAATAAAATACTAACTAGCTATGGAAAAAGGCCAACATTTAAATATAAATGTGTGTGTATTAGTTATGAAGATCTTTTTAAGAAGAATAACAATGGAAGAATAGAATTGACAGTAACATGGAATTGTTTTAAGTTGTAGAAATTTAAAGGTTCTGTAAGTGAGAACGTTAAAATTATGTCAAAATGTAAACCGTAGGAAATTAATTAACTATTGTATTATTAATGTGACTTAGCGAAATTGTTTTATAGGGGAGAAAATATTAGTAAATGAAATTTATCCCTAGAGCAAGTACTACTATAAATAACAGTTAAGAGAAAATGTAGTTGACAATGGAATGGAACATTTTAAACTTTCCGTGTGGAGGTATAAACTAATGCCAAGTAGTTCACGGGCTTCATGACAAGGCTAGAAGTATTTTAAGTGGGAAGGAATATAATGAAAAGCATGAACACGTTATTTGTAGCTGGAAGTCTACGATATAAACAAATAACACGGATTAAAATGTTAGCATCTTTACAATCTCTAATATTTGAGACCAAATCGAGGTTGGCTGCTAAAGACACATGTTTGTAATTTTTACTGAGTAATTTTGGTTTATGAAATCCTACAGAAGAAGCAGTGCTATAAATACCCACTCGCTAATGATCAACAAACAAAGTACACTTGTAGTATTATTTGAGTATTCTTGCAGTGTACCTGCGGTTTAAATATTAATATACGGTCTAAACCAAATAACCACTAACATTTTTTTTTTTTAATTTTCAAGTAAACCATTGAGCAAATAGAATGCACGTTTTTTTAAAGTGTATACTGATTTGTTTTATTTATATTATACTCACAAAAATAGCAACACGTAAACACCTTATTAAAAATGTCATGAACAACTATTTAAAAGACATATAAGTAATCTATGATTGTTACACTGAATACTTATTTATTTAAAAAAAAAATGCATTATATTTGCGGCATCATATATACTGTAGTATGGCATCAAGGATAGATGTACAACAATCAATATAATTATCGTTGAGCAAAATAATACCTTAAGTTACTGAAATTAAAATAAATTATTGGCAATATTCATAAGTTTTTTTAATAAAAAAGTTATTTGTTGAATTTATTCATATCTTGGTGTAGTCTGTGATACTTTTCTTCAATGTCAATTATTTTATTTTGATAAGTCAGATGGTTTTCCTTTAACGTATAAAACTGTTTAATGCAATTTTGGAATTTTACATGGCACTATACAAAACTCATAAAAGCTGAAAAATTCTCATTACTGTGAAAAAAAGTTACAATGTTTGCGTATAAAATAAATCATGTCTCGTACGTATACACGTCGTACAGAAACAACAGCATAATAAGCACACCACTTTAATCATGGGCAAAAATTGACACGAAATTGTTAGTGGTTAAGTGTTGTACAGAGCAGTCCAAACATGATTTTAAGTTTCCTTGGCATACCATACAAAAAATAACACTTGGACGTGAGCGCAAGAGGGGACTTTCCCCGTGCAATGTTGCCACATTGTGCACATAAATATCACCGTATAACAATTTGCCACTAACATTTTCGTCTCCAATTTAGCCCAGGATTCGCGTGGTGTTCTTAACTAGGCGTTTGTTTCGGGATATCCTGTATAGAAATTAATAAAATATTTAACATTTTCGGTGATCGCTCCCTTAAGGATGTCTTGAGCAGACTGCTGCCGTGCCAGCTCTCCACAAGAGAAGCTCACAGATTCACAAACAACTGGAAGCACCGTCTTAAGTACAGACGGGACTGTTTGGATGGGAAAGTTGAAGAGACAAGACCATCGTGACATGACCCGAGAGTGATACACTTTCATAGTCACGGCGGCCCAAGGATTTCATCTTTCTGGCGCAATCGGCCTACGTTGGAGGAGAAGTATTCAAGCGCATGAGGAAAGGTAATGGCTACGCGCCTTTTACAGTCTCTGCCATTGGCCTGTGGGTTTACCAAGTTAACTCACGTGTTCGCCGTTGTTCCATTGCAGGGCCTTATCTCACGTCGCCACTCACGGAACGGCAGTCCGCTACACACTCCCAGAGATTGAAATTTTTGCCGTTCCCAGGGTCGCTCTCATCTCAATGTTTATTTTATTTAAGTTATCAAAAAAATATAACTTCATAACAAGCTCTTTGCAAACGGGGTTTATCAAACGTAGCGGCCAAGCGTAGTTTTTGGGGAACTTGATAAAATAATGGGCTTATAAAGGCGCATTCGCAATTCTTTTAACTACGAGACATAAATAGTTGAATACTAACAAATATCACAAGAGTTACTTGGCATACTTATATACTTGGCTTCGTTCAATGTTGGTAGCGACAGGATTATTTCACTTATTAATCTCGCAACAGCTAGACTTCTCAGTCCTATACACGCACTGGTCAATGTCGAGTATTCATTTGCTTATAACCGTGCAAGTGTGTTAGGCCCACTACTTATTTTATTATTTACTACTGTCTTGCAATCTCCGAAGGTGTGTCAAAACAGTTGTTGTTTAATAACAGAAGTTACAGTTGTATACAGGTTCTTGGCGTCTAACCTGACCTAGAATCAATACGCGAAATACTCAGGCCTAGAGATGATGGTATATCGCGAAAATGTTTTGTGCCAACATATCCTTGAAAACACTGTACTTCCTTGTACCATGTATTATTGGATGGTACACACCTGACACAACGTAGTTGTCTGCAGACCAACAATAGGCAACACATTTTACAATAGCGGGATTCTTATTGGCCCAGTAAAATAGGGTAACAGCTCCGCGTACAAGCGAAAGCCAGTAATGTTTTCATAAGCTGAAGGTGCGTTGAAACCCAGCAAACAGTCAAGATTTCCCGCGATAAATTATCATCTCTACTCGTGCCTCTAAATACTGGGTTACGAATAGGTAATATAATATTAAAATGATGAATGTTACGCCTAAATTGACATCAAAGGAAAGCTGGTTTCATTAATGATATTTTTTTTTAATTTAATACGCGTAAGAGTTGGCGTAATGCATAATCATACTAATGTACAAACAAACTGTTGCGACACCGGTGGCTGACCGTACGCGTACAGATACCACGAGTTTGTTTGTGAACGTCAGGCAAGGGAGGTGAGATAATTTTGAGTCAGCCCCGAGAGGTCGGAGGAAAACCTTGCTATACAAACTGGCCAGACCTCGCATCGAAAAGTGTGGAAGCAAACAAGCAGGGGTCGCTCGGAGGAAAGTAACAGTGAATGTTCGCAGCTTCATTCACAAAACAAGGGCTCGTGGGAGCCTCCGAAACACGTATCACCGACGAAGAGGAATACAAATTCAGAGACCTCCCTCATCGCGAAAACATGATGACATAATATCGGGGTATTCCATCGTTGGGAAGTAATTTGGTAACTGTCAGCTTTAAATTATCTGAACTCTGTTATAGTGAAGCTTAACCACCTGCCGACCGACCAGTGTAAATAAATATTCTTCCATTGTGAATCTAAAAACATACAAAATTTATAACAGGTTGTAACTATGAAATATAATTATAACTTACTTAGAAACAAATGTTCTATTTAAAGGTTGTAATTATTTTTAACAGCAATAGTGTTACCCCTTATCGCCTTAGAGGTCCAAAATACGTCCAGCCATTCGGGTACGTTTAAAAGGAAAGAACTAATGTAAACGTTAAAACAATCATTGAGGCAAACATTTTTAAGCCTATATAGAAAAATAAAAATATAATCATAGGGAAAATATTGTTCCAACCTTCAGAACAAATACTGTGGTGCATTATTTATGACGTGTAAATTTTATTCATCTGATAGCGACGCAAAACTTAATGCTTATAATTTGCGCCAATGCGACAAAATGTTAACTCGTAAGTTTAGGAAAAATGCCAACGGAGCCTAAAGATATGTTACACGTTTACTGTACTGACTTCCATAACTCGGAGACTGCAAATAACGTTATAGCCTATTTATAACGCAGCTGCTATTTTTAATGATGTTATAGCTTTTTTTATAACGCTGCTGCTATTTTTAATGACGTTATAGCCTATTAAAACGTAGCTGCTATTTTAATTACGTTATAGCTTATTTATAACGCAGCTGCTATTTTTAATGACGTTATAGCCTATTTCTAACGCAGCTGCAATTTTAAATGATGTTATAGCCTATTTCTAACACAGTTGCTATTTTAAAGACATTATAGCATATTTATTACGCTGCTGCTATTTTTAATGACGTTATAGCCTATTTCTAACGCTGCTGCTATTTTTAATCACGTTATAGCCTATTTATAACGCAGCTGCTATTTTAAATGACGTTATAGCCAATATATAACGCAGCTGCTATATCACAGACTGGTAGAGATACTCACAAAGTTCCGCGCAGTATATTGAGGTTGTAGTCGAAGGCGCTGGTCCTGCCTGGTCGGTTGAGCACCAAGGCACACTCGATGTCGGGAGACGCAACTACTGGAGCGAACTGTAGCGACTCGCTGCGATGCGTCCATAGTGCCAGTAACGCCGCAAGGCACCACCACCACCTGCCGTCAATCAAACAAACAACACCCTCAACTCTCTCGACACACTCTGGCCGTTCGTCTCTACTTTCATTCATAATTCATGACCAACTCATTCCGACTGAACTACACGTAGATCGTTTCTAATGACAAATAACATTCAGTGTCTACAATTCATTTTCGACATATTCTGCCAATGTCGTGCTGAGTTCAATGACTCCATTGTCCTGTATATACTGAGATCCCGACTATTTGTCAATTAGTTGCTACTCGCTGGAACAACAGACAATGAACGAATAGCCGGCACTTGAGTATGCATAGGATAATGGATTCTAGCATGCGGGTTATTGAACTCGCGAAATACTCCTTTCCCTGCGCGCGTTGTACATCTTCCGTGGAATACAATATTATTATATATTATACAAGTTTATTTCTACGATAGTAGAGTGAGGAGCAAAAAAAAATAAATTTTAAACTCACGTTAGCGTGAATCATACAACTAAGTGTATCTACACAGTACCATACCTAAACATTTCTTCTCAAAAACAGTACATGCTTATTTTTGTAAGCTTTTATATAACTCGCTTCTTTCGTAGGGTATGTCTGTCTTGCGGTTCCAAATTTGTAATCAAATTTTCGAGCACTTGCTGGCGTCCGATTGATCTGAAATTTGACGTACCTATGTAACTTCGATGACAATGCAGTCACATACTCCCATATATGACGGAGCTTGAAGACTGTCGTGAGAACTCCTCGACGACAGATCATAACACCGTTGTGTTTGAACTCGTTGGATTTACCTTGACGTATTTCCAACAAGACGAGTACAGCAACACACAGATTTAGGGGTAAAACGTAATTGTAAAGCTGCACTTGAAATACAGCCTCAAGCTTTTAAGAAAATATAAAATTTTTAAGAAGTGTTCTATGTTCATGTAAGTTTTATTAAGTATGCGCTGTTGCCTGAACCTTAATCGGTGACCAAGAATGAGGTTTTTCTGTAGCTTCACTATTTAACTTTATACACTTAGTATTTATTTGTACTTTTTAGTTCAATAGTTTATAAATTAATGTCTGTGTATAACAAGGTTTATTTTCTTATCTGATATTTTACGGCGACACTGTCTGTCTTAGAATAATCTGTAGCCATACAAAAAATGTTTCTTTCGTAAAACTTACTGCCTTAAAAAAGTTTGCGATTAAATAAATTTTGTATTGACACGTGTGGTATTTTTAACCTTTGCCAAGTGCGTCCGATACTGTTAAGTACTAATATAATCTACTTTTGCCTTGCTGTCGGGGTACACTTGATGCTAACTGGCTGTTGAGAAATTTTCGTCGGTGTCGGGAATATATTGTCGGACTGCCTTAGCATTGTAAATCCACTTTAACACTAAATGTCAACAGTATCGACGTTACACTTTTGCAATATGTCAGTGACTAATCGTAGTGCGTTACCGGTAAAGTGATGCATAGCAATGTCTATAACTTGCTCTACTCCGAATTGTCTGTCGATCCACATCAGACTAGTAGGAGCAGGAATACTGCATATTACAATGAGTAAAATTATTATAAAACAATCATTCTGTTAAATACGAACACCAATATTGTTTGACTAATCAATATAATTGTAGATATAAATTCTAAATGAGTGCCAAACCAGATAAAATTGAGTTTCTGAAATAAAAATTGAAAGTATGTGCAATTGTCAATGATTGGCTGTAAGTGCTAAGTCCCAATAAGTGTTTTGATAGTTTTTATGAAACTTGGCAAGAGGACAAGCTTTGGCAATGACTTGTACAGTACTGTCGCACTGAGCGAGATATCGAAGCCGAAGCGGTTTCACGTGGTATGTGCATAAAAGGACTAGTTTTGTGACATATTTTATAATTATTTTTAAAGTGATAAATGTCACATTATATTTTACACATTAAAATTAAGTGAATGAGAGATTTTGGTCAGCGCTTAACATCGAGGTCTTTAGCGCTGGTGAGGTGTGACATGAGGTGAGTATGGAGCAGCACCGGAATGAAGGGGTGGAGGAAACGGGAGATCCCCGAGAAAACCCGCCGACCAACGGCATCGTCCGGCACGATTCTCACATGCGAAAATCCAGTGACCGACCCCGCCGGGAATCGAACGCGGATCACCTTGGTGGGAGGCGAATGGTCTGACCATTCGGCCACCGCGGTCCCAATAAAACTAGAGAGTTTTTCTGTGGTTATAATTATTCCTTAGGGTTTTATATTTCTGCCCAAAAATTAGGAAAAACATCATCAATTGTTTTATTTTCTTACATTTCCGGAAATACGTTGAAGTGTAAAAAATTTATGTTATTTTAAATAACTAAAAAAGGGATAACTTTAAACAAACTGTTCTATTTTATTTTATTTTTTACAAATTAAACTCTGAACATAGCCTGAAACAGTTATCCACGAGTCATTAGTAATCAGGTCCCGTATGATTAATAATAAGGCGAAAACGTTTTGTTTGTAAAATATAATGGTGTCCATAAACTTTTGGTAGAAGCTGTACAATAAGTAGACATGATGCATAAACGAAATTTATTTCGTGCGATATACAGACCTCATTGTTTAAATCTAGTGTTTTCGCTGAAGTTATTTGTGTAGGTCACTACAGATCTGCTGTGATGACAAACTCTTGACTGCACTTAACAATCATGAGATACGCAGTTCGCTGTCAGATTGACACATCTACAGAATACATCAAAACCTTACCTTGCAAACTGATCTATATATGTGCACGCTTCGTTGCTATAAAATGTAGCTGATTCGCTTAAAGCTAACCGTAAATTTAAAGTTTACTATACGCGAGAAAATAAACATAAATGAGACGCCAGTATTAACTAATAATGGCTTTACTTTTTTATTTTCTCTTGGTCTTTCAAATAACATCCTTAGAATCACCCCCCCCCCCCCCGCCGTTCAGGAGATGGGAAACGTTTTCTGGTACGAACACAGTGCACAATTACCATTTCTTTTCACTTTCGTTAATGACTTTAGGATGCACAGTTTCATAATTGGAGAAACCGGTTAATGGTCTCGTGTTGTAATGTTCAAGGAAAACTACATACCCGCTATCCCATATGAATATTAGAAAGTAGTCTCTCATCAGTTCATAAAATAAGACTGACCATTAAAATAAACTTTAATTTAACCTTCGGTATTATTATTGCTAACATGTGAGTACTTTCGTATTGCAAACCGAGATTTCCAAACGGCGTAAACTGTCAAAGTAAAATAATGGTCAATAATCAACCAATGTGTACAAACTCTATCAAATTTAACAGCGGGAATATAAGTTTTCAATTAGGCTTACCAAAGGTAAAAATTCTACTAGGCAATTCGCCTAAACATCACGAAGGTAGGTATACCAGATGTACAGACTGGTCCTGCGGTTGACTGCAGTCGTAGGAGCCAATAACAATGTAAGGTCATCGGAATTTCCGATATACCTTGTGAAAATGTTTGGTTTTTGAACAACTAACCAGTTTAGCAGGTTTTCATGTTTGAGCTGCATCGAACCTACGTAGTGTTACCTAAACACTGTCAACGGCACTATAATTATTGCGTCTTCCTTTTTTTTTGTAGTATACATGTAACAAAATTTCAAACTTATTTCAGTGTATATTTATAAAGATAAATTAGTAATTATTTTTTCAGTATTTCTCTACTGGAATGCTTAGACTTTTTGCGAGTCTATCTAGCGGTGCTCTAAAATAAATTACACAATGTATTTGAAAAAAAGATTATTTTAAGTAATAAAAATATGGTTTGGTGACAGTAAATTAACTTCCAGTGCTTGTCAGAACTTTTCTCCAGATTCAAGTTATATAAAGTACACATTCATACGGTTATGATATTTGAAATAACTGTGCAATGGGAGTGCATGACTGGATTTATTTGCTTGGACATACTCCATTGCGAAATAAATGACTGTCAAAACAAAACTAAAAATAATACAAGAAAACATTAAATAAGCAGAGTATGCTTTAGTCATCAGGATACATACACAACATGAAATTCCAAAACTGGAGTCTGGTCCTTGTTTTATCTGACAAGATTCCAGTTTTGGAATTTCATGTTGTGTATGTATCCTGATGACTAAAGCATACTCTGCTTATTTATGTTTTCTTGACTTATTTTTAGTTTTCTTTTGACAGTCATTTATTTCGCAATGGAGTATGTCCAAGTATATAATCCAGTCATTCATACGGTTAGTTAAACGTAGCAGCCTGAAATTAAATGTTACAAGGTTAACATTTTTGTTTAGCTATAAGTATATCATCCAGTATGTAAATAAATCTAATGCTGAGTTAAAGTTTTTTTTTTATATTTTTTCAAAGTCTTTACATGAATCTATGAACCTAGGTTTGGATTTTGTATACGTAGATATATTACAATAAAACTTGAAGGACATGGGAGAGGGGTCATGCATAAATTCTATTCTTCCCACAATCTCTCCCCTACGTTCTAACGTTACAGGCGTAAAAACATCTCTCGAGGCTGAGAACCGACAAATTTTTTCCACTAGCGTGCTTCACTTTTACGTGTATATACCCCGGGAGCTTTATTATTTGCCCGAACTGCTCACACTGAAACGTATCGCCACGAATGTGAACTGCTGGAACCGACAATTCACGCTCCACTTGGCTCCCTGTACCTCCAGGATGCCGTTCGTTCCAGGCAACTGTCATCGTTTCGTTTGTGTCTGCAGCTACTCCGGGCTACTGCATGATCGAAGTTTGTTAAATTCTACGTTATTACGTAGTACAAACGTCAACATGGTAAGTAACGACACTGAATCACATTCCGTTGTAAATCATTGCCCTGAGTAAAGAAAAATTTCTCAAATTGTAAATAAACTGTGTAAAGCATTGTTTCTCTCTTTATAACTTACATATTTATCAAAGTTTGTGTTATGGAAAAATATATTCACATCAAATAGAAGTTCGATGAAACAACTTTGTATTAATAATAGATACATGTACCCATGTTTATTAATACAATTTAGAGGAATTGAATTTAAAAAACCGTATCACAATAACAACGAATCTTTTTTTAAATGAAAATATAACAATTCATTAGAGCTTTGGAAACACAAATTGCGAAAAATTACTTTCCCCCCTCCGCACCAAAACATCAAAAATATCACCAACCTCTATACGACACAGCCATTTTATTCATTTACACAAAATATCTCTCTTTCATACACACACTCATTATTTGTGTCAGAATGGACAAAGCACTTTTTATTATTGTGGTTAACGACCTAATTACTCATCATTTTCACAGATGGGTATTAGTGAGGTTTTCTTTTATTCCCCCATGAATGTGAACGGCGTGATATATAGTTTTACTGGCACAACTTAAGTTTATTTTGGTGAAATTCGCTGTTTATGATCTTTCCTTGACATGGAATACATATACTTATATAGAAAACTGGTCATATTCCAAAGTAAACTTTTCACGAAGACAAAACACTAAGCATTGCATAGGATAAAGTTCTGGCTAAATATGTGTCAAACGAGATGGATACCCGAGAACCAGGGCATTACACATTGGATGTAGATGTTGGTTTTTACTTTTAATATTATTAGTGATGTCTCGGGAGCACAGAAGTAGAAACGCCGGGAATCTTCTCCATGATTCTAGACGCTACCCTTCGGCACGCCCCGTTATGCGAAAAAAATTCCCGATTTCCCCCCGCTGTGACTGTTTGTTTAGATTAGTTTAGTGAGTGAGTGAGAGATTTCGGTCAGCGCTTAACATCGAAGTTTTCAGCGCTGGTGAGGGGTGACATGAGGTGAGTGTGGAGCGGCGCCGGAAAGACGGGGGAGACGGGAGATCCCCGAGAAAACCCGCCGACCAACGGCATCGTCCGGTACGTTTCCCACATGCGAAAATCCGGGGACCGACCCCGCTGGGAATGGAACCCTGATCGCCGAGGTGGAAGGCGAGAGGTCTGACCCGTCGACCACTGCGTCCCCTAGATTAGTTTAGGTTAGAGTACGTAAGTTTAAAGTTTGTCAGTTTGAATCCAAGGAAAAAATTGTTCGCAAAATAGAAGGGCAGTTTTGTTACGTTGGTGGACTACAGTACTCTAACTTGTATTGTAGGTCTCTAATCTAAGTAAAACGCCCTATGATTAAGCGAACATTTTTTGGCATTTAAACTAACTTAAACGAATAAAAACTAACCTAAACTAACTCACAGAGGGGAGAGATAGGAGGGGAATAGGTCTACGCATAACGGAGCGCGTGAGGGGGCGGCTCGAATCCTGGTGCAGCTCCTCGATGTGCCGTACAAAGAACAACTTTGTGCTCCAGAGACGCAAGTGATGGGAGCGAGCGTACAGGCTCGGTAAATATACCCTTCGTACGGTAAGTTGATACTTTAAGAAACAAACTATTGAAAAAAATTAATAGGTATACTTCCGTTATTACCATACAACCTTGTAAGTAAATTCAAAAGCAATACGGCGAGACAAATATATAAATTAATTTTTTATTGTTACGCATCCGCGAGTGTGAAAATTGTTCGCAATTATTATTTTAAAAGTGAGTCTGTTATACGAGAGTTGGAGGATGGTTGGGTTGGCATTAATGTTGTAGAAATAGTTCTTCTGTATATTATGAACAGCAGCTAAACTACTGAAAATCGTTTAATGGAATATGTACATAATGTGTTGATTTTCAGGAACTGAACATATATTTACATTTAGCATGTAATACAATCTTTAAGAGGTAACGTAGTTAGTGGCAGCGGATGAGCAATGTACGTAGGCTTGCAGTGGAGTCGTCAGTCTGGCAATGTTATTGTTGACGCTTGGCGGAAGGCTACATAGTTAGTGTATAAACAGATCCAAGCCAGAAGCAGGGCTTACAGAAAGTATCAGTTGCCGTACGGCGGGTATAGCAGACAGACGCCGTTGTCGACGTCTGGCAGGAGAGGAATGTGAAAGCGAGGTCGTCGATGGTGAGAGGGAGGAAGCATCTTCTTCGATGGCTCCTGGCGCGTTATGTCACGCCGGCTCAAATTGGCCGGCAAGGACGCCGGACCATGCCCAGACGGACCATCACGGAAGGGAAGATGCTCCTCCCTCGGAGTTGCCTCACGCTCGAGGTGAGAGGCCGGTCCTGATTGGTCGACCGGTTAGGTAACACGTCGTCCGACGGGCGAGCGGTTCTATCCTGATCTCCGTCTGGGAAAGGGAATATTAAACGCGCCAGACCGCTTGATATAGGCTATTCACGCTAATGTGAGCACTTCTGAAGCACTGATTATTTTCTATTTTAAGAACATTTATGTATTTCCGCCACTTTTTAATACAGAAATGTGGAAAACTGCACGTTAATATTTAGGGGAATACATCCTCGCGTCTAGACGAACAAATAAGCATTGTGTGAACATTGGCCCGAAAACACACCGTTACAGTACAAGTCTCAAGACTTAACAGTACATGACGTGCGGTCTGAGGAATACTACATCTCGTACAATGCCTTCTGTCCAATTAAAGCCGGATCATTAATAAAAAGTGTGTACACTCTCAGTCCCCACTCATCCTCTCGCCCACTCGGGTTCACTCTTTAATCAAATTGAGACAGCCACCCTCGGATGCATATTTCCGTACACTTATAAAATAATTTTCACTGGCATGATAAACTGGCCATCCCCTTGGCATTTATAAAACTACGCCGTTAAACAGAGACGTCGTGTTTCTCGCGATTTTGAATGAAAGCGAAGATGTCTTCCCGAAGAGTGGGCAAGAAGGAGTAGAGAGGGAGTGTCATCGCTCACTCTGGCTCACTCTCCCTTGAATTTGGGACATCAGAGAGTACATCGTCAAGAGGGTGCGAGAGAGTGCTCTCTGCGCTATTGGAGGCACAGTATTTTAATACTGTTTAACTGGTATATAGTTGCCAGCAAAAGCTACTACGGCGTTCTACAGGTACACGATCAATACCGCACGCTAAGCACTAGAAATAACGTACCGTGAAGTGTAGTGGAAAAAATAGTGTACATCCGAACTTGTGTACACATAATATTTTGGTTCCTCTAGATGTGAGAATTTTTCCTCCAAACATTGACATGAAGTTTTCCAACATCTTGTATAAGCATTGCATGTAAGAAAGGCTTAGCAAAAGAAGTGTAAAGATCCACATATTTCAAATGTTAACATCTGAGCTCATATTAAAATACAAATGTTTTATACATTTAATTTAAGAAACGGTCAAGTCCTTACAGTGCCGTTAACAGCCAATGAAGCCATCTTGTCAGGTCAGAACGTGATGTCTGCAACCAAGATAAAACTATGAGAATAATAAAATTAAGTTTGTAACTGAAGTATGAATGTAAGGTTTTAATGATGATACTTATTAGTAAAAGCTAAACAACCATGGCTGACGATATATCGAAAAGTGCTTAACAGCGATGCATTCAGTATTCATGAGTGGTGATATGAAGTGGGTATTGAATAGCACCAGAAAAAAAGGGGAGAAGAAAATTAGAAATTCCTGAGAAAACCAACTGACCAACAACACCGTCCAGTGTGATTCCCTCGTGGGGAAATTCAGGTCGCCTGCACCGGGTATCAAAACCTGGATCCTCCTTATGGAATTAACATAGTGATTGTTAATGTCACTGTCTTGGTCTTGTATATTTAGTTGGTTTGGAGGTATCCTGAGGTCCTAGTTCCTCGACAAGGGGTATCTGCCAAACTAAATGGCGATATCTCCGGGCTAGGCATTTATCTAGCGAGGGAATATAATCGTTCCCCTCAGACCGTTGGGGTCCGAAAATATCTCTATTCCATGTTAGATATTGATCTTTGATAATGGAAAGTTTCGACGCTGGCGGACTGAGGTGCCATGGAAATGAGTTCGGAAAGCTAAAGGTCGTTCTGACATGTTTCTTTCTGACAGACTGATCATTACATTGGTGGTAAGATACATGGTAGCGTTGTTTAATTCCAGATGGTGACGTAGACCCGGAGAGAACGGCCCTCCCTCGCCATTTCTTTATCTCTTCGAATAATGGGTCAAACGGAATAACAGCTTCGAATGCACCTCTGGTACATCGTAGTGCTTAGGGTAGTGGCCTGACAGGATCACGTGCACAATGTGGCAACACAGTACACAGAAAGTTACCTCTTGCGCTCTACGTCCAGGTACTATTTTATGTATGTTAAGTCGAGTTAACGTAGAATCATATATGGACTCCTGACTTCAACCTGCATCCGTAATATGCAGTCAGTATAGAGGAAATAAGATAACTGTGAAGCGTAAAAGGGGGTAAAAACTAGAGTGCTATGTTGCCACATTGTGCACTTAAAATGTCATCATGCAAATTTAGCCTGCGATCCGCGTTGTGTGCTTACTATGCGCTTGTTTCTGTACAACATAATATACATAACAAACATTTTTAGAACTTTACAAGTAATAATTAATAATTGAAAATTTGTCAACAATTGTTTGAAATGTCGCAAAAAAATTTTTTTTGGCGAACAGTTGCAAAGAAATTTTTTTGTAGCAGTGCAAAATATTTTATAAAATGTGACATGTCTTTGAAGGTTATTTTGTGTCATATAAAAAGGAAATCTGCTCATAAAAATATACCCCACTAGTCCCCACAGATATTTGTGAAATAAAGACTACTTTAATGACCTGCGACATTGTTGTTGTAGTGCCTAAGGTTTGTAGGCTATATTTTTTGACATTATCTTGCACGTTTTTTCGTGTAAAAGTGCGATTTATTTTTACTGCGTATGCCGACTCCCCGCCTAATAGGAACGAAGTGGGAAGAGCCATACGGTAAGTCTGCGGAGGAGGAAGATAAATTTCCTTTATGAAGTATCACAGAGAACTTGGAAACGGACGCGGTCCATTGCCGAAATTTCTGGGCACTTGATAAATTTTCTAGTGAACCTTCCCCGTTAACACTTTTTTTAAGTGTTCTAATAATTAGCTTATGCGTACGAGATATAGTTTGTTTTGCAGTCATACAGTGTAACTATTTTTTACTGTACTAAAAAAATTGTTTAGCTTTCATAGTTTTTGTATAATAGTATGTTAAAGACAATTTTGCATGAAACGGGTTTAGCTAGTAAGGTAAACAAATTCTCTAACCGAAAGTAAATCATGCACAATGAAGTAACGTTTCGCGGGCAACGCCAAGACATATGTAAAAACCGAGTTAAAGTCGTTTTTGTATTTTGAAAAGTTGCGAATTAAATGAAAAATTGCCAAATTTATAAATTTTTAGCTGTGTTGTGGTATTTTATTTATAATATTTACATTATCTAAATTCGTGTACTACATAATCTTCTCCAACATTATATTTATGTTATGTATTCAGGCTCTTTAGAAACGGTTGCATATTAAGCACACTACGTTAACCCTGCGCTAAATTAGAGACGAAAATGTTAGTATCCAAATGTTGAATTAGGAAAATTTTCAAGAACAATGTGGCAACGCAGCACGGGGTAAGTTCGCTCTTGCACTATTTGTCTAGGTATTATTTTATGCATGTTACGTCAAGTAAACGTAATCTCATATTTGGACTACTCGGTCTTATATATATGATGACAGAACAACCGTAATAAGTTAAGTAAGATATCTTCGCAATGCCAGAGGGAACGCGTTTCGTTTTATTTTGCCACATTGTGCACATAAAATGACATCTTACAAAATTTTGCCACAAACATTTTCGTCTCCAATTCAGCACAGAATTCGCGTGGTTTTGCCTATAATAAGCCAGTTTCTGGACATTCTTTATAGCGACAACAATTAATGCAAGATTTGTTTTGGTTTTTATTTGTTTTACTTCTCGGTCTGAGAAGTATTAGTTCGCAAAGGCGTCCAATACAATGGTTAGAGACAGAAAAAACTTCGCGAATTCAATGACCTGCAAGTTAGAATCAACTAACGTATGCATACTCAAGCCTCGACTATTAAATAGTCGAGGCTTGAGTATGCATAACAATGTATTATAGCATGCAGGACATTGAATTCGCGAAGTTTTCCTGTCAATAACGATGGATCAAATTAGTGTAAGTTAGACGCTTTTAGAATTAGTAGTGTGTTTATTAGTAAAACCCGTTTATAACGACCATTTTATTACTACCTTTTTATTACGACCACCTCTTTATAACGACACAATTATCGGGAATCTTCAGGAGAGGGGTCGTAATAGAGGATTAATTATATTCATAACGACCACCTCTCTATATCGACTCTATTCTCGTCTCGGGTACCACGAGTCGCTATAGAAAGGTTTTACTGTAGTTGTATCTCTATGTAGACACGAAAATGATGATACCTGTACTCTTAATTCGTACAGCTGCATAACGAACTGTGCGTTTTGCTCACAGCAACAGCAAGACAAGTGACTTTGCGCAATGTTTATACATGTCTCGTGATTCTCTTGTAAAGGCGCGGGCAAGTCATGACCTCCAAGGCTGGACGTTCACGTACCTATGACGTCACGACCCACACCAAGTCCCGCTACGAATACGCCGCACGCCAAGGTCACTAAGATAGATTGCCAGCTGTCTGCTCAAATACCTTCTTCACCGAGCAATGTACAGTACGTCAAACCCGCAGCATAACGAACACTTCAGTAAAAAGTGTAAGATATTCAGTATCCATATTTACAATATACGTACTGACTACTGCGCTTTCCATTTTAAATACGATATTGATACATCTTCTACGGCAATGTAAAGATAAACTTATTTCAATTTGTTTATCAAATAGTTCCACAATATAATACTTTGCAAATGTCTAAATACATAGCTTTTTTCACTTTATTTTAAAATCTCATATACTTATATGCCTAACTGTATAATTATTTGAATTCATCTGAAAAGTGTTGTCAAGGAACACTTCAAGAGAAGAATTTGTGGAAATTCGCGCGATAAAGGCAGATAAATTATTTTGCAATGCTGCACAATATTATATATGTGTGTAGTAGGCCTATTTATATTACGTTACGAAAATAAAATCACTTATATGTAAACTGCTTATATATATATAAATAAAAAGACGTAAATGGAAACTGAAAGAAAATTTCAAGTAACATTTGATTAAACAAGATTGCCAAATGATAATAAACTTTACTGGGAAAGATAAGTTTTATTAGCTTTCATTTTAATACAGCTTGAGTACTTTACTACAAATGAAACAGCCATAAATATATTTAATTTGCTGTAGAGGAACTGCATTTTCATCACACTCTCACTACCGTATTATAAGTGCTTGGTTTTAACTAATTAGTTCGTGTTTACCTCATTGTCGCAGCATCTCTTTAGCATTCTTCAATCTTTCCAACAGTAACGATAAACAACGATATCCCGTATACCTAAAAAATTCCAAACAACTTTGACGATATTGGGCGATATGTGAAATTTTCATTATTTGACATTAACACCAAGACGAATACGAGTTCCGCTGTTTAAATCCAGTGAGTAGACCATCTCATCTAGCTATGTTACTAATTTTTAGTTCAAATTGTATAACATCATTTATTGCATTATTTATTTTTGGTCGTTTTACAGACATTATAAAGTCATGCGAGGAACGTTTGACGTCCTATAACTGTACAGTCAAATTCATAATGAAAATGTTTTCGACACACGTCGTTTGAAAGCATTGCAATGTTGAGCTTATAACGTTATTTTACTTTTCTTATCGTTATCTATGTAGCTACTAAACAAACTCCGTAGAAAGCTTTGCTGTCTGATTCTTAGAGTAAATATAGGGTAGAGGGAGTATCCTCTATACAGCTGCGTAGGAAATTGTGTGTTCAACATGTGTCACGTGACTTTAGTGAAATATGCGTGGGAGATTTGAAATTACACTGAGAGCCAAAGTAATAATTGCTTAGTAATCATAACTATGTTGGGTTATTTTGGTACCTTATGAATACATGAACTAAAGAGAGCATACTACCATACTATCGCAGACCCTAATTACGCAGAAATTTCAGAACGACAAATGTAAACAATGTTTGCCACGTTACTGTTTTCCTTAACCCAGCCGTTTTTAGTAAAAAGTAAATATTGGCTACATACTTACTATAAGGGTTTGAACCGAGATCTTGGTGACACCACATGACTAAATATATATTCTGGAAGGTACGTCATGAGTTTCAAACAACACGACTGCATTTTTACGCCGAGAAAACATAAAAAACAGCATCAAACTCTCGAGACCATGTTGGACACACATTTGTGACGTCATGTTCCCTCCACTATATATTACCTCTATGGTCTGATTACATTTCTACAGTAACACTTTTATTTGTGTTGTTTTCTAAAAACGTAACGTGTTTACTCACGATTTTATCGTCTGCCTCGGTTTACAGACAACTTATATGTTATTCGGTTGACATACATTCAACATTTAAGAGTTTCAGAAGGTTTACTTGCTAAGATCAGAGCCAGATTATACATTTTGTTTTTGGAGCTGTTATACCCAGAGTTTGTCCCGACATATTTATAATGCGTGTGGCAAGTCAAAATAAACGCAGATTCATTCTCTCTAGTGTATCGTGGGCTTGCCATTTTTATGTTTACATGGTAATTTTAAGCGACTGTAATTAATGAAAAATAATTGTCACATATGTTAGATATTTTCAGCGTATTGTCATCGGATCATGCACCGTTGTGTCCTTTCAAATACTCTTATATATGCCATAGAGGTTACCAATGAGGACGTCAGCATACTTTTACCGATTACATCAGTCAGTTACAGAATACCAGTAATTATATTACCTGTTTCCTTGCAACACACCAAGCTAAGCCTTTATTATTAATTCAACTAAGGATTTTTTAAAACCTATGTTTATATGGGAATTCTTCTTGTTTTGATTTACAGAACCTACCTTTCAAGTTTGTAAAGTATTTCCTCTACGCAATTCACGACAATGTGATCACTTTTACAATCCTGGTATTTTTGTTTATTTCATCCAGTCTGTATATTTGTGTTATTTTTTAAAATAAGCGCATAGTAAGTGTATAGTTATGAATATTGTGTTTCTTTTTCTCTTAATCGAAAGCACAATAATAAAATATAAGGTAAAAGGAATCGTTTTTTTTTTCGACTACGCTATTGCGGGTGATTGTAGAAAAAATATTTTTTGCACTCATAGACTTTCACGTTTGTATAAATATATTCGTTTCATTTCATGGTTAAGATACGCAAATGCATAACATCAATGTTTATCTAAAAATGCCGCAAATTTCAAACAAATAACCAATTTTCTTTACATACATCTCATACTGTACACGTGAAGGTTATGTTCGGTTGCGGTATTCATGAAGGTAGGAATTGTATCGCACACCAGAATGAAGCTCCGCCTCTTTTCAAGTCGTCCGTTCCGGGCGTAATATGGTCGTAAGGAAAAAGACTATGTAGAGAAATAACATAAGAAGTACAGTAAAATTAAATAAGAAAACTATGTATATGAAAATAGCAAAAAAAAAAAAAAAAATGGACGAGGAAAATTATTCGAATGGACGGGAACAGATGTGACACAACAAAGAAAAAAAAAAACAAACGAAAAGTCGCAGGCTTCCTTCGACAACTACATTCCGTTCCGGGAATAATTTATGAAGTTTATTGCTCTTTGTTTGTTTCGTGTCTCATTTCGGGATACGATTACATACATTTCCGGAATTGTCTGTAAATTATATGTTTGTTAGAGGGGCGTCATTTAAAGGGAGGGGTGGCAGGGGGCAAATGCCCCCCCCCCTTGATTTAGAAGAAAATGTGTGTACATTTTAAAGTGTATTTTGTTATTTAAATAATACTAACGTAAGCACATACAACCTAAGTTTTATTATAAAAGTTATGTAATTTATACATGCTTAAATAATAAAAAATATCCAATAAGGTCACTGTCGCAAAAAATTATCTTGCCCCCTCCCCCAAGGAAAACCTGAAATGACGCCCCTGGTTTGTGAACTGCATTTAATACTGCTTTATCTTTGTTATTTTGGTTTTATGGTGACATGGCAACATCCCCTCGCAATTGCATATTAAAAAAAAGCTAAGCTTATAAATTGAACCCGATGGAGGAATTGTTAGAATAACGTAACGTAGATGTTTTCTAGTTGTTTTAGACAGCCATAAAAAGTACCCTCTTTGTACTGCACGTTTGCTGGACAATAAATAAGTAGCAACTTGCAGTTTTGCTGTGTTCGTCAAACAGCCATCAAGAACCTGCGAACGTTTATAATCCTGAACGTCCCACAATGCTGCCGTCACGACAAATTTCACGAACGTTTTTCTTCGCCGCATGGAGAGACGAAAGTCTTCCCACGGAGCGTTACGCGGCGGAAGATGGGAGTTTTCTCTCACGAGAAGCGCCTCTCTCGCGGTGCCGAAGACTCTTCATTAGGGAAACAGGTCGTGGGTATTCACGAAATTTTCGCCAGGAAGTGAACTGGACGTAAGTGTGAGAACTAGGCCATGGATAAGGTTAATTCTACTGCAGATTAGAAAGAAAATGTTTTCTCTTATGTGAGAGTTTGACGAAGGAAAGATTTCTGCCGATAGTTTCGCTGCTATCGCAAAGGAAAAAGAAAAATACGATACCACAGTAAAATTAAATTTAAATACGCTTGGAAATGACAGAGGTAATGTAACTTAATATTAAAGTGAGCAAAAACCGATTTCTCGTTTTAAGTTACCAACTTAATTAAGCTTAGGCCTACAATCCAGTAATGCACTGTGATTGGCCAGTTTGCACCCATTGCTGATACCAGCGCTCAAGCGGCAGAAATTTTTCCTGTGCAGAACTTTTAACATTGATCTCCCTAACCTGAAGTAGAATTAACCTTAGCCATGCATAAACAAGCAGGTCCTTCACATTTTCAGTTGAACATATTCGGCAGCCATGTTGGGTTGAGTTTGAAATTAACAAGTTGGCGAGGATACACTTTTAAGGTTAATAAAATCGATTATTTTCCTTACCTCAAAAAACCTGCTACGAAAAAAACGTCACATATTTAATTTGAATCGCATGAGCACTCAACATTTATAGTTTATTCGGATCATTGCTACTAACTGCAATGTTCCTGTGTGTGTAACGAATATGTGCACTTTGAACATGAGAGTTTATTTAATTTAAAACCACGGGGCCCTATTTCTGCAACTTTAGCAAGGTTTATTTTTTTTGATCCTGAAATGGAGCAGATATTGCCAAACTGTTACATAGAAATGTTGAATGTGGTTTGTTCTATGTAGCCTAATGTTTTTCATAACATAAGATTTTAAAACTTTGGCCAATAATTGACTTTAAGGAACTTTAATTAAGTCGAATACTAGCCAAAATTATAGAAACTTATGTTCTGGAAAAAAAACTCTACATAGGACAAACCATTTCTCACATTTCTGTGTAATGGTTTTACGATATATGTACCCTTTCAGGATTTAACTCGGAAAACCAACATAAAACCTTTGAAAAATACCAGTAGTCGCTACCGGATACAATTATACTTTCGCTATAGCTGCCTTACTGCTTGTATGGTTGGCACCGAAATTACGCCATACAGTTCTGTGTATTATCAATATTGAAATAAAATCAACCAAAATCGACATGTTCGAATTATACATAAATAATAAACTACTTTTATTGAACTGTATAGGTTCCTACCGACAGAACAATTTATCTCAAATGCGCAAACATAAAGTGCCGTGTCCAGAGAGGTTAGACATTTCCCGTCGTTTGCTGTTACGCGCGGAAAGATAAAAACTGGATGGAAATAGAACTAAAACATGTTTTCTTTTGAGTGACCACTTTATCCCGACCCGCCTATGCCATCTCGTTTCAATGCCTTGCGTACACATGCAGCTCTGGTTGGTGGTTATTGGCAGCGTGTTATGTAGAGGCGTCAGTTATTTGACCGTGCAATTCATAGCAAGGACACTGCGACACCACACGTCTGGGATTAGCGGGAAGGATTCCAATGGACGACTTGTAGTACACGCCCCCTGACGTCACCGCAGGGGAAAAGTACTGTGGGAAACAAAGCTTGTTTACAAACATGCTGATTTGATAGTTGGTAATTGCAGAAAGCAAAAATGTTGCGCATTTATAGATTTGCACGCAAGGGTAAAAAATATTAGTTTCAATTTCATGGTTAAGATACGAAAATACATAAGAATAATGTTTACCTGAAAAAAAAAAAGGCAAATTCCAAACAAATAACCAATTTTCTTGACGTACATCTCATCCGGGACATGTGAAACCAAACAGATAAATGAAGGTTATGTTCGGCTGCGGTATCCATGGAGATTGGAATTGTTTCCCACACCTGACGGAAGTTCTGCCTCTTTTCAAGTCGTCCATTTGCTGATAGTTTTAAAACATCCAATCATTGACCATGAAACTTGGCCAGTGAACACTTAAGGCATTGACACTAGTTGTTGCAAATACCTTTAACCTTTTTGTGAAAATCGTGTGTCCCAGTAGATAGTTAAACCGCTATACACACAAATGAAATATATATATATATATATATATATATATATATATATATATATATATATATATATGTATGTATATGTATATCTGATCAAGATCTGGAGCTTTACAATGTCTGGCATCAGCAACAGGTCAGTTGTCTGTGTCTATATATCTGTGCAAGTTAAATATGTTTAAAGTAAAGTATCTCTACGTCTCGTGTGACCACAAACGTAATTAGCTACAATATAAACAATCGTTTATTCATTTAAAATACCGGTGTATAGAAGTATTACAAAAAATGATCTCGTGAAATGTTTTCGTATCCATCAGTGTTAGCAATCCTATATAGTTTGACACAGTCAAATGTATACAGATGTTACAAGACTTGTGTAATAACAGCGTTAGAAACTTTCTCCAGTTGCAATCTAAGTATTGTAAGTTTCCAATAACGTGTGTGGGATAAAAACCTTCCCGTACTCTTTAGGAAATTATTTTCGCAATGTATATCGCAGATACCCTGGCTTCCCTGTGTCCTTAGAGCTCTACTCTGTCCCTGTAAACCCATCCCCTCCCCCTGACCCACACAACATATTGTGGAAGTTTCCAAACATCCTCTCCAGTGAGACCTTTAACCTCGGGGAAACCGCGCAAGGTCTCCCACGCGAATCTTTCACGAAAGACGTTGGACCGATCACAGTGAAAGACTGTGAAAGTGCTACGGACCTATTAATGATTGTAAACAACCTGTTTTCAACAACAAAATGTTTTGCCGAGGTATTATACAGGATTTCACATACACGGCAAGAAGTACCTCAATGTTACAACCTCTTTATGTTATGCTATGGTTGTAATAATCAATTTCTTCATGACCCATTTGAATGACGTGTATTTCACTTACGATTTATTTTAAGAAATATGTAGTACAAGTAATTTTGGCTTTATTTTTCGTGGTTAACCAACTATCGAAGTTAGTTTGTTGGAATAAGATACATCATTTATACGCACGTGTACACAGGAACATACTTCAAGTTCCGAGTAGGTGAGTCTCTTAAGAGTCGGTAGGACTAGATAGTAAAATGAAACTGGTTTCTGTTAATGTGTAATATTGTATAAAACATAGTGATGTCGATAAAAATTTTAACATTAGGAACTGCAATTGACCTGTCGTTTATGCGTGGTATAAAGGACCACTGTGGGACTAGGGAGCCAGTTTTGTTTTACACACGCTGAGATGAAACAAATATGACATATGTGCACTAAATTCACTACCATAGCCACAAAAACGTGTTTCCTTAAATATTACCCACTGGAAAATACATTTGCGCAAAGGAAATTTTTGCTTAGAAGTGACAGTAATTGTATCAATAATTATGTTATTATTACGATAATGCATCTTAAATCTTTTTAGTGAAGATAGTTTGGGAATTTTAACACAATCTTTATGTTGGAAAACGTTTATGTTTTTAAAATAAACCTAATATTTAAAAAAAATAATCTAAAAAAAAAAAAACCAGTTACCTTCGTTTGCTTTTATGTTAGTCAATATTTCTTTATCGCAAGCTAAATACCTAAGCGGCAAAGATAATCTGCTGTAGTCCAAATTTCAACAAAATGTCATTGTGTAAATAAAAGTGTTCTTGGAGTTTGTAAACAGACCAAGTGCCAGAAGCGGAAGGTAGATGACCTCGCCTGATGAGAATAGCTGTCTTTAAGCTACAGTCGCGACGACTGCAGTGAAAGGCGGATGAAAGTGTTGTTAAAGCACGCCGACACTCTAGTCCTTCCAACACTAGCAGTGGGCACTTTGACTCCTTTCCCATGTGCCTAAAAGTTTCAGACCAGGTTCGCGAGCTCCTCAAAGCTAGACGCGGCACAAACACTGTCTCTTCATTAATATTCTGAGGCAGGGCAAAGTGGGCAGGTTTTCTCCTCTTGTTGCTCTGTACTAACATAGTTGTCCTGTATTTGGAGGGTGTTAAGTGTTAATTCTACTTTAGGTTAGAAATAAACAGTGATTTTTTATGGGAGAGTTTGGTACAGGGAAAGTTTCTCCCGATAGTTTCGCTACTGTCGCTAAGGGACCATAGGGAACCCTTGTGGAATAAAATTTAAATTGTCTAGGAAGTGACAGAAGTCATTTAACTTAATTTTAAAGTGAAAAGAAACCTATTTCGCGTTTTAAATTATCTACTTAATGTAACTGAAAATTCAGGAAAACTTTGTTATTCGTCAGTTTTCACCTCGTTTTCGATACTAGCGCTCAAGAGGAAGAAATTGTCACTGTGACAAACTTTCAGCATTGGTCGTTCCACTTGTTGTAGAATAATTAACCTCGGGGTTAGACAAATACATCAACACAGTTTTAAGTTAATTGTTACATATCTGTGCTTCGAAGAAGAATCAATATTATCAACGTATTAGCATTTACTCACTTACTAAGCACTTTCGATCAATATAATCGCAAGAAATGAGTTTTTCTGTCAATATTCGCTGATTCGTGTTAGAAACGTCTGCACTGAAGAACGGAATAATGGAATAATCGCATACACATTTCCAGTGAGTTTTCACTGATTAAAAATGTTCAATCTTCTCCATTCCGAATAAGTGAAAAACTTGTTCGTAAGAGGCTCGGAGGCGACGGAGCTATAAGGGCGACATTGAAGAGCGTACCAAATGTCGCATCCCCACGAGTCAAGCGCTGAACTAGCGCGTAAGATTCCAGCTGATCTAATTTTACTATGAGACTTTACGGTCGTCCAAGTGAGAATAAATTGTAATTTGATATTTGTATGAAATTGTGTTAGTTTTGCAGGGGTTACCTAGGAGTACATTTTCCTCTTACAAAAAATTTGCTCATCCTGTTTTCTCACGATGGCACTTAAAAGTCAAAATATGCACGTTTTTAGCTGTTATAGGCCAAAAAACCAATAAACACAATAAAATGATAAAAATTCACACTGAAATTACATATCACGGGCTACTGATTGACAATTTTCAAAATCAATCATAAAATATTTTTTTATTAAAAAAAACCGACAAAAGAGGCAAAAATACAAAACTTAAGATTTTTTTAATACAAAAATACTTTGTAATGGATTTTAAAATATGTGAAGCAGTATCCCGTGAATTAGTTTTAGTGCGAAATTTTTTATTTAATTATCTTTATTGGTTTTTGCATCTTACAAGAACAAGAAACTTGCTAATTTTGACTTTGAAGTGCGACTATGGGAAAACTGACTGAGGAAATTTTTCTGTAAGGGGAAAATGTACTCCGAAGTAAGACCTGCAAAACTAACAATATTTTATACAAATATGAAATTGCGATTATTCCCCGCTTGAACAGTCTTAAGGGCGTTCACGTGGCAAAAATTTCAAATTTTATATTTGCCTGACATAGCGTTAGTTTTATAAACGTTACTTGTGACAACATTTTCCACTTGTAGAAATTTTTTAGCACTCATAGTTTTCCCGTAGCGGCATGTCAAAGTCAGAATTCTCAAGTTACAGGATCATAGGTATAACAAAAACCAAGTGTCTTGCTCGAATTAAATAATTTACACTGAAATTTGATATAATGGGCACTATGCTAAATATTTAAAAACGCAGAATGGAATTCCTCTGTACTTTTTTTTTAATTCGAAAATGAAGAATATTTACCTCATTTATGGCAATTTTTAAAAACGACAAAATTACTTTGTTGGGTGTTTTTAAATCGTTAGCACAGTGCCCATTATATCTTATTTTAGTGTAAATTATTTCATTCGAGCAAGACACTTGGTTTTTGTTATACATATGTTCCTGTGACTTGCAAATTCTGACTTTGACGTGCCGCCATGGGAAAACTATGATAGCTATAAAATTACTACAATTGAAAAATGTAGTCATAAGTAACGTCTATAAAACTAACACAATGCCAAGCAAACATAAAATTTTTAAGTTTTGCCACGTGAACGCCCTTAAGCGGTGACGATACAGTTATATTGTACGTGAAAGTCCGTAGCAAAGTTCAGTGCATGTTATTATCTGAGTTTCGCATATATCCGGTTAGAAAAGGCCATTGTTATCTATGTTGGAGGGTTTCGAAAAGGTGTTTTTAGTTATCTCGGTGTCTTAGAGGACCGGACCATGGCCGTCTTTAGTAGAAGGCCGGAGTCTTCAATGTGGCAACGCTGCATCGGAGGCCTACTGCCGGTCACTCATTGATAGCCCTAGTCCGTGTAGACGTGTAGACGCCACTACAACTGCATCTAGACACGTTACAGAGAATAGGATGGCCGAGATGTGACAAGCAGTAGGCCTCCGATGCAGTGTTGCCACATTCAAAACTCCGGCCTTCTACTAAAGCTGGCCATGACCGGACGCGTGAGCCGTCCTGTAGCGTGGTAAGGAAAACATTTTCTCATGTCTATCTATTTAAAATGTTTCCAATGCGTTTATCTACGAAAAGAAGACACACTCCAAACTATGTCGCTATGGTTTTAAAAATGTCGTCCGCTTATTAAAAACATGAATCCCAAACTCCTCAAAAGTACTAAAAATGGCTTTTCCGCGTTGTTGTAACTGAGAAAATAATAAGTAATCGTGAAACTAAGCCATAGAAACCTGCAGTGGACATTACCAAAAACTTTCTACAAATGAAACAACAGGGTCATCACTTGAAGTCACATTGAAAAACAGACTCAGCGAAAACACTGCATGCTACTTTAGTCCATCGCGCCTAGAGGCGATGAGATGTTTTGACGGACGTGCTATGTTTGACTTATCGCCTTCCCCATTTCCGTGCCTCAAACGTAAAGAGAAACCTACCGTTCATTAACTCTTAACCATGACATTATGTGAATTTCCGTTGTAAATTTTATTTTCATTCACTGGCGCAATGAGCACACGTGGAATAATTTAATGACAAACACGCAGTTCCTTGTTTATTACAATTCATTTGAAACGCGTGGTATACTACATCCTTAATAACAGAATATTCCCTGGTTATGACAGTTAAAGTGCATTCTCTATACCGCGTGATCAACGAATTTGGCGAGTTCGCGCTCTTTGATCGTTACGTAACTATACCACATGATAAAAATAAGTGTTTATTATTACAAGTAATGTCACTTTTGGTGGAGACCTGCTTGCTTATCTTCAGACGACAAAAAATGCAGAAGGACAACGCTATAGCGTCAGCATTGATGATTAGAGACCTGAAAATTTCGCGTTTTCTTTTAGGCGCAGGCTAGAGATCCAGCAGCTATACAGGATGAGGATGCTAACTGTTTAAAGCTCCCCGCAAGGACACTGGGGACTCCGAGATAAGTGATTCGACATAGGACATGTAGGGTCCAAACGGATGGGAAAGGCCCGAAAATTCGCCTTCAAGTTTCCATGACGTCTTATCCAGTGTGTCCGCATCAGGCGCGTACGAACGAGTATTCAAAGGAGTTCCTTCGATCCAACCTGTCTCTGTGGCTCT
>PNEQ01106779.1:56294-89156 GCA_003012365.1 Medauroidea extradentata
CCAGTGTCGACAATTTGTTGTCAACGTTACTTTTTGCAATTTTAACTTACTTCAACTGTTATTTCTTTGTAACCCTTTGCTGCATAATTTATTTTATTTTGTTTTAGCTGTGTTCTACATTTTTTGTTTACAGCCCCATTAGTTTGTATTTGTTTTATGCATGTTCGATAAAGTTGTTAGCAAAGACGAGCTGTTGGCTAGGTGTGCACTTTTGCGGACAAGTTTGTATCAATTGTTCTCTATCATGAAGCTTACGGGGACATTGTTATGATATTTTAAACAAGGAATCACCGAACCGGCACAAAGTATATCTTTTTAATTAATCAGTCCTAATAATGTACATAATGGGCGCAATAACTCATTAAGACAACAGTCACTTGTAAGTTAACGTGTCAAATGACGCAGAATTACGACAAACAAAATAAAATAAATTATGCAGCAAAGGGTTACAAAGAAATAACAGTTGAAGTAAGTTAAAATTGCAAAAAGTAACGTTGACAACAAATTGACGACACTGGGACACGAACCTCAGATCGCAAGTTTACAAGGTTCTGACGCAGACACTGAGCCACAGAGAAAGGTTGGATCGAAGGAACTCCTTTGAATGCTCGTTCGTACGCGCCTGATGCGGACACACCGGATGTGACGACATGGAAACTTGTAGGGTCCAAACGGACGGGAAAGGCCCGAAAATTCGCCTTCATGTCCTATGTCGAATCACTTGTCTTGGAGTCCCCAGTGTCACTGCGGGGAACTTTAAACAGTTAGCATCCTCACCCTGTAGGTGTGTATCACGTTCTCAATGGACGACTTGAAGTACACGCCCCCTGACGTCACCGCAGGGGAAAAGTACTGCAGGAAACAAAGCTTGTTTACAAACATGCTGATTTGTTAGTTGGTAATTGCAGAAAGCAAAAATGTTACGCATTCATAGATTTGCACACAAGGGTAAAAAAATAGTTGTTTCTACTTCATGGTTAAGATACGCAAATACATAAGATTAATGTTTACCTGTAAAAAACGGCAAATTCCAAACAAATAATCAATTTTCTTAACGTACATCTCATCCGGGACATTTGACGCCAAACAGCTAAATGAAGGTTATGTTCGGCTGCGGTATCCATGGAGATAGTAATTGTTTCCCACACCTGACTGAAGCTCCGCCTCTTTTCAAGTCGTCCATTGGGTGTTGACTTACTCGAAATTTCCGGAAGTAGCTGAGCCAATAATAAAACTGTAACTGAATACAGGCCCCGTTTCTATGTCAGCGAGCAGCTAATAAACACCTGCTGTCTGCACGATATCACATATATTATTAGAAGCTAGCCTACATGTGAGTGAACCCGGGAATTTTTCCAGTATCTAATAATAGTGTTATTCAGGGAAAGTTTCGATTGGTTACAATTTTTAATTTAAACCGTCTTTGACCTTTCCAGGTTTCAATCTCCGTACGCATTCAGAATGCCGTAGGTTCATAGCTGAATTGCTGCACTGGTGAAATTTTTTTCTGCTGTAACTTATATTTATGGCGAAGAGTAGTTTGTAAGTGGACCCTGCGCAGTTTCCTTGCAGCCAAATTAATATTGGTTTCTAAAGTTCGCACCGATGCACGAGTACAGCATATAAAACTGCTGTGCATACTTTCGTACAGAGTGACAAGTGAAAGGGGCGAATATGAGTTTTAATGAAGTGATATTGAGTATATGGAAAATCAATGTTTAAATCGATTACTTCCCAATAATTTTATATCCAGGTCACATTTGCAGATGAAAGTTTTCCGTCTGAAATTTCTGGTAGAATATTACTGTATTAAAAGTTTGGCCTGTTTTTTTTCTTTAATCGGTAGTGCGTAACATGCTATTTAGATGCTATTTTAATATATATATATATATATATATATATATATATATATATATATATATATATACATATTAGTCGCAACCGTTTTTAGTGATTATTTTAAATTTAGTTCTTTAAAAATAATCATTCGTAACAACGATTCTACATGTAAACTCCACACATGAGCACAATGAACAGAGCCTTCAAGACATCTTCTTCAGATTCGTAAGAAAATACAATAACTATTGCTACGGAGAATATATTGAAAGTTATAATGCATAAAAACGTCAACACCACCCGTGTAAACGATTATTCTAAGTAAACCAAACAATCGCGATATTCCAATTTTGACTGGGTAGCAAAAAAAAAACGTTCTTTCCGTTGGTTTTAAATTATTGTTTGTTATAAAACAGGGAATATCAATTGATTCCTATAAACATTTAAATATTGCAGGATTTAAAAACTTTCGTTCGAAGAAAAACTGGATACAATGTCTAAAAGCTGAATTTAAATATGTATGTAAGAAATTATTAATTCTTGTGTGTTTTTACTCGTGTATAGCCAAATTTAATATAGAGTCATTAAAAAAATTATCTGACTGATGATTGATCGTGTTCAAAATTTAAAACGGTGATTTTGCTTTCATCCGGGGTGTTATTTACAACCTGGCTAGCACCAAGTGATTGCACATTCTGTTTACGTGACCAAAAAGAAAAAAAAAAACTCAACCATGTTACTGTCCATAAACGCTTTGGGTGCCATTGGTTTTATTCCCGAGAACATGAGCGTGCGTTGCCCTATCTGAGCGTGTGAAACCCGCATGGAGAAACTAACCGCCTAGTTGACCGGAGTCACTGTTGACCTCGTGCCCTCGAGGTCGCCGAGGTGCTGGTGACGACCGCATTCCCCTAGCCACGCCAACTGCGAGCTCGTCTACGACCGTAGTTTCTCGACGGTCAAGGTTAAGGCCTCGTTCTTTAGCTTTGCGGCGGTTTAGAAAATATTATTTTTTCAACGCTAATTAATACTTTTATCAAAATATTCATTCCTACAGTTTTAACACTTACGTATAGAGACCAGAAGAATTCTCGGGTTCACTGACCTGTGGGCCGATTAAATATCGCCACCTTGTATTTGCACCGAGTTTCTTCGCATTTAATGTCAATTATTTTTTAAAACATAAACTGGAGCCGATATCGTAAAATCCCTTCGTAAATTTGATATGACTTATTTAAACTGAATACTCCAATTTTATCGAGGCAGAAGACTGCAAAATAGTTGCTAATTCGTTAATTAACGAAATTTCATTTTAATTGACAAATTAGCTATACTCACCATATAGTTTGTCTCGAAAAATTACAATGCCTAGTAAAACCAATTTGCAAAAACCTTAACGAAGCTATTTTACGATATCGACTCTCATATGACTTTTAAATAATAATTCTCTCGAAAGCCGAGATACTCGGGCCCAAGCCCTTAAACGGGTCCTCTATGACATTGCATGAGTAAATAAATCCAAGTCAGCGCATGCAGACGCAACGCAGGCGCAAATTTTGCGTTGCACGCATAAAAAACGATATTCAATCGGCCTCCTGTAGGCTAGTGTCCAATAATAACTATGTATTCTAGCAGAGAGCAGTTTATTAGCTGCTTGTTGATACAGTGATATGGGACACGTTACGGTATATTTTTATCATTGGCTCAGAGACTTTCAGTGGATGTCAAATAAGTCAACGGCCAACAGAGTGCGAGTAAAAACGATGCGGATTTTTCAAGTCCCTAATTACATATCGTTTGTATCTGAATTTTTCTGTAGCAATACGACAAACAAATTTTTAGATTTTGCCCCTGATATATCACATATTTTGTTGAAAAAAAAGTCTCAATTATGCAAAATAATTATTGCTAACAAACGGTACATTATTTAAATAAACGCAGTGGCGAAATTGCCTATCGTATTTCTGTACACAGTCTCACATTTTTTCAAAGCATTTTGGTTAAATAATATTCGAGTTACTTGCAATTGTTTGAAAAAGCCTAAATGAAGACCATGGCATTAAGGCAAGGTAAGTCGGCAGGGAGTTCATTAGAGATGGTGACATAACTTGGTACAATGACAGGAACTTGGAGTCGGTACATGTTAAGAAAACATCACAGCATTCGCTTGGAGCTATTTCTGTAAACCACGGAGGATCGAAATTAGGATGGCTGAAGCCGGGTATCGAAAGAGAGAGAGAGAGATTTTAGCCGTCGAGTTCTTCAGAGCTGGTGAGGGGTGACAAAAGGTGAGTACGTACCAGCACTGGAACGAAAGGGCGGGGTAAATGGGAGATCCCCGAGAAAACCCGCCGACCAGCGGCATCATACGTGCGAAAATCGGGGGATCGACCCCCGCAGGTCAGAAATCATAGTCACGTATGTAAGGGGTGCACTGAAAAAATACTTATTAGTAACTGCAAAATAATTTTTTAAAATGGACCTTACCAAATTTTTTTGTAGAGGTTACAAATTTTTTTTTGTAGTCACTGCAAAACATTATTGGGAACAGCAAAATTTTTTTGTGGTCACTTCAAAGAAATTTGGTAGGGTCCATTTTAACAAAATATTTTGCAGTGACTAATAAGTATTTTTTTCAGTGTGGCAAGTAGTGATTATGGGGCAGCGCCGAAATGAAGTGCCTATGAAACGGGATAACCTCGAGAAAATCCACCGACGTTTGGCATCGTCCGGCACGATTCCCAAACGCGAATATTTATTTGAAAGAACAAAATGAAGGTGGGGGCTCTAGCTTATAACGTCACTTCACATTACCTGCTATGTGTTTGAGTAGTATTGTTACATAATAATTCGACACTTGAGATAAAATAGTGATCATCGTATTTTTAATACCTTTACTTATAAATTAACCCCTCCCCCAAAAAAAAAAACATAGTATTTGTAAAATTCAAGAGGATAAGAAAAATAATTACTTTATTCACAAGCCGTAATGATCCGACTACGTTTAAAATGCATAGCAGTGAAGTCCGATAGTTCTCTATTGTTAAAACTTCGAACGTCCATTTAGCTTGTAAATTTACCAAAATAATACGCACTACACATTTTGTCGCAAAAAGTTTAAAAACTTGGCAAGCATGTTAAAAACGTAGCTTTCGAACCATTCACAATGGCTTATAACGACTTCTTCAGATTGCAGTATCTGGGAAAGTAACATCCGAATGTGAAACATACATAGATAAAAATCTTTGCTGGAATCGGAAGCGTTCTTCTAAAGTTTGAAAATATACGTTGGTTCATATAGTATCATTATAGTTACACGTGTTTGTGCGCAAAGATTTTACTGCATTATACAACATTGGTCAGCGGTATCCATAACGCTCCACTGATTTTGTGTACACCACGTTCATATAAATGCAACCTATTTAAGTAGCCACTTATAAATTTACCGATAGAAAAATATTCATAATTGTTATGTGTACTCACTATTGTTCCAACCTGTAAATGCCAATGCCAATAAAATGTATTACAATCGATGAAAATTCGTAACCAACGCTGAATTTGGAAAATATCAAGTTAGTGTACAAAATTTAACCCTCTCATTACTTACTGATAACTACATTTAACTAATTTATTTTTTAATATTATACACAACTACCAAGAAAAATGTAAAGATAGCGTTTTCTTTATGACATAATTTACGAATGAGTTTATATTGCGTTAATGTTGTTATATGTACGCTATTTATTTCGGTGCCGGAGGATCTTTCCAGGCAAAATTATCAGAAGAAATACGTGGAGGAAAGGAATGACTAATCATATTTGGAAACTTCTGAGAAAATTGAACTGATTATTTGCATGTCTAATACTAACATATTTCTACGACTTTAACGTCTAAACAAGCACTGAAAATTCTCTTCCTTAAAAAAGTTTGAATTACTTGTTTCTCAAAAGTCTGCCAATGAGACACACTCCCTTCCACACCCAAGCTCATACATATTGAATGAGGTGTCAGCATTCTTAATTTGTCTTTGGTTCGAGAAGAGCTGTTGCACTCCACAGTGTATGTATGTTTTAACTTTTACTTCACTCTCTCCACCCAGTTCAAATATCCCTCCCCCATACTTTACTTTTCCGTTAACCCTCTTTCTTCGCTGGGTAGTTTTCCACATACTGAGCGGCTATCGACATAGATTCCTCTCGCGGGTAGAAATTTCTCGCCGTCGCACACCAGCGGTCGGACGATGTTCTGACTTTCCCTCCTTTGCCTTCCGCGATTACCAGTCTGTCCAGGTGTGTCATAATTAAGGCCAACGGAAAGCTACGGCGTCGAGCGGATGACAGGAACGCTCAACCGTCAAACAAAATCTGAACTACTCATCAAAATTAGATTAGATTTTATTTGCCGAGTATATATTTTATCAGCGAAAGTTTATTTATGTAGCACTATGTGGTAGTATGTTTTATTTTCGAGTAAAAAATTAAAACTATTTTTTTAATAAGGGCTTGAAACCACAAGTTCTATAAAAAGGGAAAACTGTAATTTTTGAAATTTTAATATGTAATCTGTAATCAGAATTTCAAAAATACTCTCGTTTTAATTTGAAAATAGTTTAACATTCGTAAACCTCACGCGCAGATATTTCTGATAGTAGAATTATTTTAAAATCAAAACGCGAGTATTTTTGAAATACGGTTACTATAGAGACATAGATATTATCGAGTTCAAAATTAAAAAATAGTGACAGTTGTTCATATTTGCAGGTTTTTGTGGTTTCAAGCCCTTGTATTTCTAAAAACATTTAAAAATTTTTTACTCGGAATTGAAGCATGCCACAGCATAGTGCTATATAAATAAACGTCCGCTGATAAAATATCTACTCGGAATACAAATCTCATTGAACTTTGATGAGTAGTTCAGATTTTATTTACGATTCAGTATTGCAGTCGTCCTCTCGACAACGTAGCTTACCGAAGCCCTTAAGATAGAATATGCCAATAAATGTTTTATGTCGTCATGCATGTTGTGGTAAGATTAATTGATACCTTACAGACATTAGAAATTTAAATTTATTGGATTACTGAGATTTCCTCAAGTTGGAACAAGAGTTTTTACTAACCCTTGTGACAAGGCTGTCTGCTTCATCTGGCAACACTGGCCGGTCCCATTTCGGGAATACAGCTGACCAAGCCAGCTGCACATCTCAAGGACGACTCGGGGAAGCCACCGGCAAAAAAAAAAAAAAAAAAAAAAAAAACGAGAAAGAATGTGTTGGTGTAGAAAAGGTGAAGATTTAGTCCAGCTTAACGGGTCGGACAAGTTCTTCTGCGTTGAATAATGGCCGTGTGCCAAGTCGCGGTAATTCACCCGAGTCCTGCACCTGGCGAGCCTGCACCGTAGGTAGATCGTTGATCCGGTAAATGAGACGCATATTTCGATGCAGCTCAACTTCTCTATGGAATTTCTGCTATTACCTGCGGGCCTCAGATTACTAACTGTGTTATTAGTTGGGCGACTACCAACTGTCACAAATGTCCGAAGTTTTACGACCGACTTTTCGAGGCTTGAGGTGTGGCAGTTGATCCCATTCAAACAACGCTGTGAAATATTGTCCTTCCTTGTTCTTTTCACCCGACGATCATAGCAGAGGAGTTGAAATGCCCTATCTAACCTTTTGATCAAATGTTTGAGTGTTTGACTGTGCCAATAATAATATGTGATTTCTTGAAATAGGATTCATTTTGAGAGATATATTTGCAGTTTATTTCTCTCCTACTATTCTTCATGGTTTCTAAAAGTCACGAGGGTAGCACGGGAAGAGTAAAATTTGCACTCGACTCGTATAAAAAGTAGACCAGATGAATTGTTACTTTCATAAAAAAATGTTTCGAGAGAGATTGTTGCAGTTTGTCTCCTACTATTCTTGATGGTTTCTAAAAGTCACGAGGATAGCCCGGCTAGAGTAAAATTTCCATTCGACTCGTATAAATAGTAGACCAGATGAATTGTTTCTTCCATAAAAAAGTAAAATCAACCGTACTAATTGAATTACAAACTTCTTGAGTTCAATTCAGTTCTTAACGGCGTGCTTCTACAGCACAGGTACAAGTATCCATAATGCCCTGCGCGAAAGGTTTTGGGATTTTAAAAAAATATTTTCGAATCAGAATGCGAGTATATTTAAAATTAGGTAATTACAGAGGACTGGATATTATCACATTAAAATTATAATAACTAAAATTTTCTATTTTTATGGATTTTGTAGATTCGAGTCCTTATTTGTCTAAAAACAAGTTTTAATTTTTTACTCGAAAGCAAAGTATACCACCGTCTAGTGCTGTATAAACAGACGACCGTTAGTTAAATATCTACTCAGCAAAAAAGTCTAATCAAGTTTTGATGAGTGGTAAAGATTTTTTTGATGATTGAGTATTCCAATCATTCGCTCGACATCTTGCCTTTCCGTAACCCTTAAGACCATGATCATTCATTTATTTCAAACAATTGCAAATAACTCGAATATTTTTAACTAAACGCCTTTTAAAAAAATTGAGACTGGGTACAGCCATACGATACACAATTTGGCCAGAGCGTTTTTAAATATAATATACCGTTCGTAAGCAAAGTATTATTTTGCTTCATTTGGTCTTATTTTAGGCAGCAAAATGCGTGATATTTCAGGGGCAAAATTCTAAAAATCCGTTTGGTGTGTTGCAACAGGAAAATTCAGACACAAATGTTGGTATGAATGTGTTAAAACGGTAGGAATGAATTTTTCATATACGTACGTATTAATTTGAGTTTAAAAAAAAATTTCAAAACCACTGCAAAACCAAAGAGAGAGGCCTTAAGACTCTTGTCTACATTTCGCATGGACGGTTAATGCAATAATTTTACTGCGATCTTGCATTTTATTTTACCCCAGCGACAGCTGCGCGTCTATCGGCATCATTTTTACCTGTATCAAACTATCCCATAAGAAAACATATTATTTTCATTTAAATCTGTACTAGAATTAACCTTGAGTTGTTTAATTATATTTGTGTCCGAGTTTTACAAATTTGGGTTGACGTAACCGATAGTCATATTTATACCTTAAAAGTGCGTGGTAGATAAATAAACGCTGAAAAAATCTTTTGATTTCTACGCTTTTTTCGAAACCAATATGGATTACATTCTCAATGATAATCCTAGGTAATGGTATTTGCCAACTTTATGAGTAAATATTTATCCTGAATTACTCATTCATTACGCGTGATCTCTAGCGCCGCAGATAATGCACGAGGTTCCGGCGTCAGAGATTGTGCCTCAGAAGTTCATAACACTGGAAACAATTTTGTTTAAAACGTTGGCTTAAAATGTTGTCTAGGATTGCTATTGTTTAATTCTCGCAAATTGGCTTCAAAAACCTTACAGTTATAGATTAATGCTTTTAGCATTGAAGTATGTACCATGCCCTCTTCATTACAAGCAATATCAAATTGGCCGATTATAAAACAGCTGTTGCCCTTTCATTTGATGGTTTACAGCAATAAGCATGCATACAAGTGTTTCATGAGGTGAAATAATAGCCAACGGGTGATTCAACAACACTACCGCAGCTTTTTCAGCACAGGTTGGAGATGACGTGAGGTTAGTATGGAGCGGCGCCTGAATGTAGGTGCGGAGGAAAAAAGAGATCTAAGAGAAAACCATCTGAACAACATCTACCGGAATTATTCACACATCTAAAACTATGGATCGACACTGCCAAGAATTGGAAGTAGGCTGAATTGCAATATACCTGCCAATTAGTAAGATAGCACGACATCAAATAATGTTCGTTCAGTAATTTTCTGATAACTGCGTATTTAGTATTCTGGTCGTTTATTACTCAAACTTTGAAATTAATAGGATTTATTGTTGTCGGGCAAAAATTTTTGAAGACAGAACGACATGAATACTGGAACACTTCATGCCATATTCCTGTTTATACGAGACCAATAATAACTAAAGTTAAGATTATCAAGAAAGATATGATTTTAGCAAAGTGCATATCAGCCATGTTGGAAGGAACCATCATGAGTTGATATTGTATGAGTATTTTGGGAGCTCTTAAGAGTGATTGACTGAGATATTTTGGTCAGCGCTTAACATCGAGGTATTTAACGCTGGTGAGAGGTGACATGAGGTGAGTGTGAAGCAACACCGGAATGAATGGATGGGAGAAACGAGAGATTCCCGAGAAAACCCGCCGCCAACGACATCGTCCGGCACGATTCCCACATCCGACCCCGCCGGGAATCGAGCCTGAATCGCCTTGGTGGGAGGCGAATGGTCTGACCATTCGACCACCGCGGTCCCCAGCTCTTTGAGTAATTAACCAAATTTAATAATTGCAACCATAGAAGCAATTATTTCTGAGGTACTACTTTATATAGATTTGAAATTCCAAAGAGAGCACTCCATGAGAAAAAAAATATGTTATCTCTCATTTCCGGTTGTAAGCTAAATTTTATGGGCTGGTTTGTTTGTTTGGAACACTGGCTACTGTTTAGTAGTGTTGTTGATTATGTCCGCAATTCTCATCATTGTGGTATATAACATTCAAATTAGTAATTTGTTAGATTTCGTGAACTCTTAAACCATTTCATTTTGAACTATATATTGAATTAAATATGTTCGATTTGGATAATTTTCTTTCACTACGACACTTATAAAAACAGCTTTATTACTTACTGGGTAACATTTCACCAATACTGATGAAAGTAGGCTCGTTAGTTATGCTGATAACTTCTGGTTTTATTTTTTTTTTTTTCAGAGTCAAAATTTAAATTCCATGCCTGAAATTTTTATCTGATTTGGTATTTATGTCTCGCAACTCACATTGCCCTCGGGTAGACATAGTAGTGGAATTAAACTCTCTACACCTTCGCAGAAGTTTTATACCGTTATAATTATATGTATGTAGTTCATGCGGGATCAGACTAAGCCAAGGTGTGTCAACTTTCTACTTGTCTCGTTTGTGTTGACAAGGTGTGGTCGTTAGATCGATATTTATTCATTAGCTACTTGTTTGGACTGTGCCTACATATCACTGAAGTATAGATCTTTAGTTGAGGAAACGCAATGTAATGTGTAACATTTTATTTTGACGTTGCAGTTTAAGGGCGTGGTCTACCGCAATTTTCATCACCATTTTTTTTAAATTTTTTGCACCAGATATTTTTTTCTTATTTTAGACACAAAATGTGACTAAAATTGGCTGTTATGAAATTTTTTATCTCTCATAGTTTTCGCGTAATGGCTTGTTAAAGTCATATTTTGGATGTTTTCGTTTTAACGACTACACCACACCAACTGATAGGTATACCAAACTAAAAAAAAAATCACAGTGGATAAAGACATCGCAGGCTACAATGCCATGCTCGTAAAATTAAAGAAATAAATTATTTGTATTTTAAAAAAAATTATTGCAATTTTTAAATTTTTATTTTCAGTTTCAGCATTTTTTTCAAAATACAAATAATTTTTATTCTTTAATTTTAAGAGCATGTCATTGTAGCCTGCGATGTCTTTATTTGCTGTGATTTTTTTTTTAGTTTGGTATGTGTGTTCGTTTTAGTGTAGTCCTTAAAACGGGAACATGGAAAATATGACTTTAACAAGCCATTACGCGAAAACTATGAGAGATAAAACATTTCATAAAAGCCAAATTTAGTCACATTTTGTGTCTAAAATAAGAAAAAAATATCTAGTACAAATAAAAAAAAATTGTGATGAAAATTACGGTACACTGCGCCCTTAAAGTGTTACTTTCAAATTCTATGAGGTCATCTGATTTGATAGGCTATAAGGTTTGCTGAGTACTTCGAAAAGAAAAAAAAATTATTGAAACAAATAACTGTATGTTTGTATTGGCTGAAACTCAATTCATTTGTTGTACTAACAGTGTGGAATATGAATATACACTTCAAACCTATAAACATTATATTTTTAAAGTAATAACAATGGGTAAGTTAGGTGTACTAAATATATATATATATATATATATATATATATATATATATATATATATATATATATATATTAGCTAATATTTATTAACAAAAGAAGTCACAATCATTACTATAAGGAAAATAGAATTGTACTCAAGGAAAGCGTTTTAATGGGAACAGTAACACCATTTTTCCTTTAAGATTTCTTCTTTATTATTAAACGGTATTTGTTTACTACAAACTTCAGCCTAAAATTAATATTTTCTTGTAATAAAAATCATTTAATGTAAGTATATACTGTAACGTTCTTAACATTTTATTTACTAAGTAGAAAACCGCGTAATGAAACACTTAGTGTAACATTTAGCGACAAAGCAATATGGTTGTCTATTCACAGTAAAAGTACGGCGTGTTGTTAAAAAGAAAACTGTCACTGCTGGCAAGAAAGAATTTTTCCGATGTGTTAACAAAATGTGCACACCATATTCGGGTCACTCGTGAAACCGGTGTGGGAAAGTGAGCGCTCTTGGATAAGGTCAGTAGAAGGAACTGTTGAAGCATTTTCCTTCGTGTGACGTCACTTCCCGGATAAACAACGCTGCGTTGGAAGAGTACCAGGTTTCCTTTACTCTCGAGAAGCTCTCGTCTGGAGTGCGCCTAAACCGGTTCAGACGTCGTGGGAATAAACCGGAAACCATCTTCCTTGCAGCACCATCTTCGCGACTTTCTCCGGTGAGACAGCTGGTCAAGTAGAATGGTAATCTAGACTCTCAGGCATAAAGCAAGAGACAGCACACTGTTTCCATTTTTCATGTACAAAAATGTATGTTAATTTTTAACAATTATGACTTTTGTTAAGGGTTTCAAGTGCGATAAAATCATAATTTTATTTTTATATGAAATACTGTTAGTTTTGTAGACGATGCTTGTGAGTACAGTTTCCTCTTACGAAACAATTTTAACTCGCATAGTTTTCTCATAAAGGTGCATCAAAGTAAAAATTGGTATGCTCTGCTGCCATTCAAATAGTGAAAACCAATTGACTTACCTAAGTGTAATAATTTACAGTGAAATAATATACCACGGGCTACGTTTTATAATATTCTTTAAGAATCCCGTGAGCAATTATCAGATTTTAAAAAATTGCTGAATTTTCAACTTCTTTCCTGTACTTTTGCGATTTTTTTTAAAATTAAAACTATTAGGTGATGGTCTTTTAAATACTTTATTACATAGCTCATGGGATGTGATATCACAGTGAATTATTTTATTCAAGTAGGTCAGTTCGTTTTCACTATTTGCATGGCAGCAGAACAAGCAAATTTTGAATTTGACGCCCCGTTATGAGAAAACTATGAAAGCTAAAATTGTTTTGTAAGAGAGACTGTACTCACAAATATCGTCTACAAAACTAACAATATTTCATAAAGACATAAAATAATGATTTTATAGCACTTGAACATCCGTAAGGTGGCCGTCTGGATGAACGTCATTTTAGCCTTGAAGACCTAGAAGTGCGGAAGCCGTAAGGTCGACACAACACAAGCATTACCCTTCACACTAGCCTCTAGGCGCGAGTCACTGAACTGGCGTGTAGTCTTCTCGTCGACTACTTAGGTCGATGATACATTCAGAGGTGATACAGTAATGGTTAAAAATGTGTCATTAAGATAATTTAATTGAAATCTTTGTCTTGAAGAAAGAAGAATTTTAACACATGCTTTATGTTGAATAAAATATCATTATATCAGCAGTGAAACTCATATTATCTTTAAAGGAATCTTCGTTAATAAAAAAAATGTGACATAAAATATTTGTTTACCACTTTTGCGTTGCTGTAAGGCAAGATATATTTACCGCAAGCTAATACCGTTGTAGTAAAGTTACATTGCAGTGAATCTGAATTAAACAAAATTTTCTTGTGACAAGGAGAGATATTTACTGTGCAGGTTGTTCGTGTGCCTAAAGATGGGGACATATATCAGTTCCAGAAACTTCGCATCTGTTGCAGTCGAAGGAAGCATGTTGCATTTGTTTTTCTGTCTTGTCGACAACCATTTTTAACGTTGTTTTCCTTTGCGTTGTCTTCGTTGTCTTTGTTAATCATTGTCGCCATAATCACGCACCTTCTTTGGTTCTTGCCTGTGTCACCCCTTTTCAATAATATTAATTTACATTTTATAAATGAATGGTGTAATGAATAACAGGCAATGTTTTTGTTATAAGGAAACAATAAATGTTAATATTAGGTTCGTATTGTTGGATTAAACCAGTCCTGGGAGTTATTAAGTGTTTACTATTTGGGGAGAGAAATGTTTTATCTTGAAATTTAAATTAGCTTGATTATTTTATAGTCATTATTTTGTTTTGCTAATACAATGTACGTAATGAGAAGTAAAGTAATTAGCTACGTTCCTAAAAGTATTTTATATTAAATCTTTCCAAACTTTGAATCAGGTGAAATTAAGAAAAATATGTAATAATAAGTCACACGGACTCTTAATTCCGTTTTTTCTCCGTATTCCATTTTAACCAAGTATTTTCGTATTTCGGAATGTCATCTTTATTTGATGACTACAGCAATTTCTAGCTTCGTGTGTTCCACGTTTTCTGGTGCGCATTGTCTCGTGCTTAGTATCTTTATGTAACCGTGCGTTTTCTGCAACTCAGCAACATTCGCTGAAATTAGCGTTTATCCAAAACATCACATCAGCTTATCATTCTTAACGCACGCAACAATCTCGTCAGTAAGGCGTACCTTCTTACTGCCTACTGCGTATAAAAGACACAGGGTTGCCAGGTCACAAACCAAGTAGTTTCGTACAAGGCATTAAAATTCTCGTACCACACCTTTTGATTACCTTTCTATCGCACATTTGCGTGCCACGAACACCATACAGGCCCGACCAGTAAATAAATAGTTCTCTGGTCTCGAAATTCTCGTATGACAGCAATTTTATATCGTACATCGAGTAAAAACAACCTAAATCCTCTAGCAAATACGATAATTCTCGTACATCTGGCAACACTGAGAAGGCGTGATTCAAGGCCAGCAGAACTAATGACCTGGCAACACCGCTCGAGTAAAAGGGGCACGTGTGAAGAGGAGAACTCAGGATGTGGAGGGGTAATTGAATCCTGTGTTGCAACATGCAGCGGATGGCCGGGGTGGATGGGAAAAACAGGAAGTTGGGAGGACGGCAACCTGTACAAGGAAACTCCGTGAAAGTAAAATGAAGCGCGTGAGAAGTTGAATGTGACTGACCAAACAATGCACATGTAATCAAATATGTCCTAGATTACGTCACATTACAGTAGTACTCTACCCTCTACATTACTTCAACCTGTCTTCCAGACGGCAGGCGATTTACATCCCAACATTCGACTCTCGGTAGACATACAAGAACATAGTTTACTAAAGCCCGGTACACGATATCCTTACATTTTCTACTCAATTCCTGAGTCAGTTATGTTCTAGCAACGCAACACTAGATTATGTTGAAAAGAGCGCCCCAGGCCTTGTCACAGTAAAAAAGATAGTGTAGAACTTAAAATTCCGTCGATAAACTAAAAGTGTCTCGCATGTTAATTACAAAATGTTGGTTGAATCTAACATAGTGTAGATGTCACTGCTACAGAATCAAGTATTTTCATAAACACCTTAATTATGGTACTATGTTCCGTGAACCTCTTATTTAGTCTTATATGTAATAATTAGTACCCTCGCAAAATTGGTAAAATGATTATCTCCTTGCTTGTCAGAATTTCTGAGAATAGTATTACATATTATTATAGCCTAGTATTATATCTTGTGCGAAGATTTCCCGTAATAAACTTGCAGCAAACGCTATGTCTTTAGGTTAAGTAGATAGCTGAAACGTGTAATATTAGAATGGGGCGGTTTAACCTCTAAATGCTGTGGGGTTTACGAAGGTTGGATAGGAAGGGCAAATGAATTGCAATGTTGCCAAAAATACCAAAATTTTGGAACGGTGTTCGTTTTACCATAGTACAAGCAAGTAGATATAATAGATAGCAAAAGCAAGACAAAATATTTTGTACTAGCTATCCAGGCACCCTTGCAGTGCCCATTAATTTTGTTTTGCTACAGAGTTTTGCCCTTCTACTCAGTTGTGCACCCACACAAATATTATTTTATTAACAGAAACGTTCGTAGTTTTTTCCTTTATTATTTTTTTAGTTATGTTATGATATTTTACCCCGTTTTGCAAATTCCGCCTTCTCTTAGATTTTTTTTTAAGAAATCTTTGCTGGTGCACGTACAACTCCCCAAAATTGATCATCGCAATCGGATGAGTGGTATGTGAACGCATACAGAAAATTATTATGTATGTATATATATAAATATATATATATATATATATAAGTTATATATGTGTCTATACAGACACACACACACATCGACTATATACCGTGATATTCCTTAAAATCTTGATAAACCACATTGTGGGTGTTGAAATTGGAAACGATCAGTACGCTGAGTATATTAGGTTACCAACAGAGAGCAGACGTGTAGTTTACTCAATAAATGACTAATATATTACATGTAAGATCACGGTTAAAATTTGGTAAATTTTTAAAACTTATTTTTGGTACTGACGTTTAACGCTTTATTATGACGAAGAAGGGTAGTTTTAGCTTATATTTATGCAGGATGTTCGGTAATTGTAGTCACAAACGAAAGGGGTGTTTCGATGAAAGAAGAAAATAATGCTAACAAGCATAGGTCCTAAAAACGACGGTTTTCCCGTTACGATGCATGGACACATGCAAACATGACAATGTGGCAACACTGTTACCGCCGTCTGTACCAGGCACCAGTTCCTCAGTCAACAACAAACGCAATATGGCTGCGTAGAGACCACGAACTATAGGAACGCATTGTGGATGGTTGCCACTGCATTAGAAACACACCTATTTTTTTTAAAACGTGTTCGGGCATCGATGCGAAGACGTGCCTTCACATGAACTACATCCATTTCGAACACTTGTAATGTCGTCGTCCACATGTGCAGCATTTTGACGTTTTGATCCTCGAAAACCATTGATTTCCGGGGCTATATTTATTAGCATTATTTTTTTGTTTCGTCATCGTCGACACACCCCTTACCTATTATTATGTATATATATATATATATATATATATATATATATATATATATATATATATATATATGTGTGTGTGTGTGTGTGTGTGTGTGTGTGTGTGTGTGTGTGTGTGTGTGTGTGTGTAAGAGGGTACAGGATATCTGGGTTGTCTTGTGCTAGTATACCACTTGTCATACTGCTGCAACTGGCAACAATGTAAGTGTACTGGTGTGATCTTTGAAAGAACTGTGCTGCAATGGGAGTTCATGACTAGATTCAGTTTCTTGGACGTACTCCATTGCAAAATTGAACGACTGTCAAAGAAAAACTAAACAAATAAAAGAAAAAGAAACCATAAAATAAGCAGAGTATGCTTAGTCAGCAAGATACAAACACAACATGAAATTCCAAGATGGAATCGGGTCAAAATAAAAACAACGAACAAATGGTCAAAAAATGCAATTAATGACAAATAAAATAAAAACCAAATAACATGCGACACAACGATGAGACGAAACAACAAACACAGTAGATATCAGACACAAACAGAAAAATAACAAAAGAACACAACAAGTAGAAGAGACAAAACGCAACAGATATCAGACATATACAGACAAGACAAACGCCACAATGAAGAGACGAAACAAGACACAGTAGTTTTCCAGACAGACTGGTATGGTGGCACTCACAGCGACCGCGCCACTTGGCTCGTGTTGCGGTAGGTCGTAAGCCGCGGGGGTCGCCGACACGGATGAAGGACGCCGTCGTCGAGTCGTCTAGAGCGCCGTCCGTTCCGTGTAGGAACACTCCCACTGTCATAGCACGTCACGCCACAGGGCAGACACGTCGAGGACTGCCTTCGTCTAGAAAACCTACCCCAGGACTAGAACCCGTGTGGCAGTCGTCGCATTCAACAAGGGCTATATTCTGTAAATTAACATAATATGTCTTCCGATAGCGACAGCGATTAAGATACGGTCTATGTAACGTGTTTGCTGACATCTCTCAGTATCCTTAGCAACTATATAGGCTGTGCTCTGAAAACCTTAACGGGTATGGAGTGAGCGAGAGAATTTGGCCAGCGCTCAACATCAAGGTCCTTAACGCTGGTGAGGGGTGACATGAGGTGAGTGTGGAGCAGTGCCAGAATGAAAGGGCGGGGGGAACGGGAGAAAACCGAGAAAAACCGCCGACCAACGGCAGCGTCGGCACGATTCCCACATGCGAAAATCCGGGGACCGACCCCGCCGGGAATCGAACCCGGATCGCCTTGGTGGGAAGCGAATGCTAAAGGGGTATGGAAATGTGCGATGTCGACCGGACGCCTAGAATGCTTAATCGTCAATAAATCTGAACTATACTCACAAAATTCGATGGTATTTTTTTTGCCGAATATATATTTCATCAGCGGACGTTTATTTATACAGCGATAGGCAGTAGTATTATTTGCTTTTGAGTATAAAAAAATTAAAAATAGTGTTTAGAAATATAGTGTTTGAAGCCACAAAATCTACACAAATAGAAAACTTGAATTTGTATAATTTTTAATGTGATGATGTCCAGCGCATCTATAATAAGCGAATTAAAAAAAATACTCGCGTTTTGAATTGAAAAAAAAAAAATCCTAAATCCTTTCGCGCAGAGCATTATGTAGTTAAAAATAATTTTCAAATAAAACGCGAGTATTTTTTGAAATTTGGTTACTATAGAGGCCTGGATATTACCACAATAAAACCTATACAAATTAAATTTTCAGTTTTTATGGATTATGTGGCTTCAAGACCAAAAAAAGTGTTCATATTTTTTGATCGAAAGCAAAGCATAAGCCTACTTCCGTCTAGTTCTATATAAACAGGCATCCGCTAGTAAAATGTCTATTCAGCAAAAAAGTCTCATCGAATTTTATATGAGTAGTTCAGATTTTATCGACGATTAGGGGCCTAAGTATTCTAGTCGTTTGCTCGACGTCTTGCCTTTCCATACCCCTTTATACGTCTAAGTAAATTATAAGTTTTCTGTTTTCTCAAAGAATTTAAGTTCCTGATTTAATTCTGTTTGAAATTATTATAAACTAATGTGAAAATTGTTTGATTCCATATTGAAAGATATAGCATCACTTTCATCCGTCTGTTAAAAAGCATTCGTCTTTAGTAGGATGTCGGTGTACTGCATTAACAATAGCACAGCAGCACCAATGCTGTATTAGTTTACACGTCCACCAAGAGATAGCAGCAATCATAAGGCATTACACTTGTCGTTTGCTGCGGCAGTAAAAGTTAACAAGCGCTGAGCTATTACGAAACTACTGCATATTTAGGCAATACGAAACAATGTAATTCTGTTTCCTTCTCGGTCATGTTTAACCGGGATAGTGTTCTTACAAAGGTGGTTGTAATACGTAACTTAAAAACATCAGCCATTTTCATGCAATTTCACTAGTATCAACACCCTAGGACCCCCCCCCCTCATCACTCTCTCTTTCTCTCTCTCTCTTTCTCTCTATCTTTCTCTCTCTCTTTCTCTCTCTCTTTCTCTCTCTCTTTCTCTCTCTCTTTCTCTCTCTCTTTCTCTCTCTCTTTCTCTCTCTCTTTCTCTCTCTCTTTCTCTCTATCTCTCTCTCTCTATATATATATATATATATGTGTGTGTGTGTGTGTGTGTGTGTGTCAGTCACGAGACTTTAAAAAGACAGTCGCGGCACCATTTTTAATAACAGAATACGAATTCTAGTCGTAAAAATTGTTACGCTGTAGTATTTGTATAATGATCGTGTAAGAGACTGAAAATGTTGAAGAATATGCTCTCGGGTTCGATTAAAGGGCCTGACAGAACTGATATTTCTGGAGACGGTAATGTAGGTAGCTGGGAGGCTCTGATCAGCTGAAAATTAACAAATAACGAAGTGCAGGTGACAGTTGCTGATTGCAGTGCATAATCCACAACGTGTTCCCGTCTTCGGGATGGGCCGCATAGTGTATGTTGGGCCAACTGTTCGACAAGCGAGAAATTCCTGTCGCCCTCCCGGCCTGAGGAATGGCTGAGGTGAGACGTGTGTGGGACAGCGACGAAATGCGAGACACGGAGAAAATGGGAGTTCCCAGAGAAAACCTGCTGGCAAACGGCAACGTACGCCATGAAGCCCACATGCGAAAAATCCAGGATCGAGCCGGGATCGCCTGGATGGGAGGCGAGAGGTCTGACACACTTCCTCCCCCCCCCCCTCGCCAAGACCGCTGCGACCCTCCAGTACTGATTAGAGAATTGTTCATAAATGGTAGTTCGAATTGTATTGTAGATACTGGTGTTAGACAAAAACACAGTCTTAGCAGTTTCATTTTTCGAATGTTTTTCTTATTGTGTACAGTTTAGTGGGTTACGTTTAACGCGGGACAGACAAGTGCATTTATAAGAAGTGATTTAGATACGCTTTTAAAAAAATAAAAAATGACAATTAGGACAAGACATTTGTAGTGGCCTGATACATGTAGCATCCCCCAGGCCCCAATGTAATATTTGGACTATTTTTTAAAAAAATAAGTTCGTTGTTAAAAACAATTAACATGAAATATGATATTCGCGATAAATCACTTATACTAATTTGCGCGTGCTTTACGAAACATCATCTCTAAATTCATTCTGATTGGTTGATGCTTCGCGATAACATGACGGTAGTTGTGTCCAGCAGCCATATAAGTTAAACTTCGGCAACTTTACCTAGTACCTGCTAACTAACACAACCACTAGTAGTTGGTGACCACGGGTTATGACGTTTAAAGAAGTTAAGCCAATCAGAGCCCACCTACCAGAAATATCAGTTCTGCCAGGGCTTAAAAGCGGATGGTGCATGGCCGTCTTTATTTTACATAATTCTATCCGCTACACACATTCCTGAAGGTGTGTAAATATTCTTGACATTTCACGGTCTAAACATTAATCTGTTTTTTTGCCATTCAAGAAACTGAATTTCCTCCATATCAATATTTCTTATCTCCCAACAAATGTTAGATAGTATGGTAGTAAATAATTATATAGCAATGTAAGACTGTGTAGTAGCCCAACACTTGGAGCGTGAAATGTTAAAAATGTAAGAGAGTCTTCAGGATTGCTTGTAGTGTATTAAATACTGTAAATTTGAGATGTCATTTTAATGTACAACGTATCCTTTGCATAGCACGAATTTTGTTACTGCAAAGATTTATTTTTTTTATCATTTGCAAAGAAACATTAAAACATTAAAAATAATCAACAATAAATTATGCTCTAGTCAAAATAGTTTTAGAGTAATATTCAAGGGTAAGTTTAATTTTAACAGTCGCTTTATTTTTAAAAGAAAGGTAATTATTCTGTTACTGAAATCTGATTACTTGGAGAAAATCAAGAAAAAACGTTGTATAACCAAATTAATGTTTTGAAGTATTTTACTGCTACCAAGCAAGGTTGTTTTATCGGTAACAACCCCAAAGAAATCATTTTAACTGCTGTAACGAATGCATTTTCACTGGCATCTGAACTTCAAGTATTTGACATAAAATGACTTCAAGGCATTTGGTCAAAATTAATTTGGCCAATCGGCCCGTGGCATTATCTACTAAATAACGATCATACACTTAGTCTAAATGATACGACCCGTGGTTTAAGTAAACTTTAGGTTGTTTTCCTAATGTCTTTGATAAGACGTGTGATATTTGGAATCGTTGTCATGAACTGGATATCAGAGAATATCCTCAAAAATTTGCAACGTACAGCTTCACAACAGTGCTGTACAAGAAAAGTAGAAAATTGAAATTATTTGTCTGGTTTTATGCAATTAAAGTTGAACTTTTCTTCTGGAAATGGAAGTATAGATTAAGTTATTTGTTTTTTGTGAAATGTTTTGTTTATAATTTTTATTGTAGACTCCTTACGTTCTCGCGGATTTCCAGAGCAGTAATTATAATTTATGTAACGTGTGTGTACATCCCGTAGTGATTTAAATAGCATATTCACGCTCTTAAGCATTATCTATTCCAAAACTCTTGTCAGTTTATAAAATATATATTTTCACAATAGCGAGACTGCGTGGCTAAAATTTATAATATTGTGTTTTTTTTTCACAAAAAAATTGTCAAGAAGCATTTGTTTTTTGACTGTATTAATTTCACAAAAGAAAATTTAAGTTCAGTTTCACCAATGTTGTAACACTGTCTTTTTTATTGATCTTATGTATTAATTTCATAGACCAAACAATTTAACTTACTCGGACGTGTCAAACATTGCACTGCGCTTTTCTCTAAAGGTCAAGCATATGATTTGGCAGCACTGCTACAGATGGCAGAACAAGCATGACAATAAATAATAAATCTAATTACAAATACACCCTAAAATGTATCAGTCTCCTTTACACAGGAATGATCACAAAACAATTAGACAGGTAGTAGACTATAAACGCTCTATTTTCTATGCATTTACAGTAGTAAGGAAGATCTTTTTTGTAAATCACATGTGCACGTCACATAGCAGCGCTTGTCTGAACTTAAAATGCAGTTAGCCAAACTCTATTTTGATTAATTGCCGACAGGTTAAGAGGGCATCATACTAAACGAAGTTAGACAAAATTACGCTTAGGTGTAACAATATTTTTTTTTAGCAAGCGTCAACAAATAAATTAAATCTGTTGCACTGGCACTCTGAAATTTCCTAGTCTTACGTAAGAATATTAACGTAATTGCTGGAATAGGTGAATACTGAACGCTCAAGAGTATGTCAGCGTTCGTGCATTCCTCTTTTTGTATATCTGTATTGAAAATCTATGTATTTTGGCTAACTGTAAACCGTTTATATGCCAGTCTTCCAGACAGTATGTTTCTTTACCATTTCTTAATATTGTCTTAGTTAAATTTACTATGTCGAGGGCATCTTCTTTTTACCTTCAATTATTGCAAGTTCATGCTCATTAATGTCCCTCTTTTTCTCCTCCCACATAAAAAATTTAATGCTTAAATTATTAACTTGTGAATGCTTATTATAGTTGACCTAAGGCATGAGGCCACTCAACAAAATGGTTGACATTGTATTTAATTTTAAGAACAATGTGTTTGACCTCATTTAATCGTGCCAAGGTAAACCCATAAACGAAGAGCGTGACCCTGAAATTATTTTTTAATATCATCTTTGTGGAGCGAAAAATATGATGCATTGTTTTGAATGTTTCTCCGTTGCTGTTGTTAGCCTTCGTTCGAATTAAAACTCTATTGACAAATGATATGTATAGTAAATAAGCTCGTTTACTGTATTTCAAATAACGATGTTACAAGTTGTATGTTTATTACCACTAACACGAAAGTTTCAGCAAAATATTTCTGTCAATCACTTACAAAAAAATATAAAATCAATAATTTACATATCTTTATTTCATAGCTAATAACAGTTATATTAATTAAAATACTCTAATTATGAAGGTATGTGCGAAAATGGGAAATTATTAGGACTCAAGATACCAAAAACCCAAACACCCGGATATAAATGAATAACAGTTATAACTCAGTGTCTTAGCAAAATAAGTATTTGTTCACAATTCGTACACAAACAGACAACAGAATAAAACGAAAAAAATTAAAAAATCAGACAGATAAAGCTTCTAACACTCTGGGTGAGAATTATCAAATACCTCAAAATAATCAGACAAAAATTTACATACAATAACAGTAAAGAATTGAAGAAAGGAGAAGAATTCAAAAAGTAATAAATAAATGCCTCAGGTTAAATTACTTGTAGGAAAAAGGAAAATAATTTAAAACTTTAACACAGCCATGACATGAATACAAAATGAAATATGTGAAATTGCACAGTACCAAACTACACGCGATAAGGAGTTACACTTATCATATATTCCAGTACTTAAAAAATAAGATACTTGATTAGCTTGGAAGTGATTAACGTCTAAACAAATATGCTTATTGACTAGTCTTGATTGTTCTTAGTTATAAGCGATAAGTTTTTTTTTTTTTTAATCACAGAGAAAAATATGAGCGTATAACGAATTACAAACGTGCAGATTTTAAAATAAAATATTTATTAGTTGGTTTCTCGGACTTGAAACTCGATTATCTGCTGTCCGAAAACTACGTTTTGAAGTTTTCGGTCATGAAATAATTAAAGCTTACTGCCATAACGTGAAGGTTGTTGCGTGAAATTTATAAAAATGTATAACATATACTTTGTTTTAAGAGCAGGAAAATACGTATCGGTAGCTTATTAAAAGTTACATGTTATGTTGTTTCATTAACTCGGGATAGCTCATCTAGCTAAGGTTACAGACCAGGGTTAAATTAAAAAAAACTTTCGAACCTCCTGTGTGAGCTGGGAAGCACCTACCTAATTAATACTCGTCACGGAGAAGAAATAATTAGACAAAAATACTTTGTGCTGGTAAGCAACGTGAGGGACGTCACAGAACGCTTAATTACCGAGACAGTGACTGATGGCTTATTCGGCTTATGTAAATGTTATGTCAACGCATCAGCAGCGCTGTCGGGATGAATATGCGTAAGGAGAGACTGATGTAAATTATGCCATCGTGGCGGTGACTAACGAGGTGAAAGCTAATAAAGGAAGGGGCCAGTGTATTAGAATGTACTTTAATCTGCTATCGTGGAATTTCATACTGTGCGAATTTTCTTTCGCAATCTGTCGTAGCTTCTGTGAAATGGAGTCAATTGTTATCTGAAGGTATTGCATTTGAAATATACGCTCTTAGCAACACGCAGGAAAATAATTGCATGACTTCGCAATTCTATTTTATCTTGTTATGTGTCAAGAAGAAAGTTTTGCGATAGTGAAAGGGAATAATCTACTGTGATTTCTCTCTGCTCCTTTATATGGCCACATTGTAATAAGTAACTCGTATCATAGCAGTAAATCATTCTTCTTTATCAAACTGATGAAGTGTTGTGAAGTCGTAGATTCAACGCTACCGATATAAATATGTCAGAACAGCGAGAAAGCGGCGTTTTAACCAAATATTTACCAGAATTTTTTACTGCTAGGACGACGTACTTCGATAGTGTGTTCTATTAGAACTTTGGGAATAAAAGGTGATAGGCTGCGTTTGTGTGTGTGTGTGAGAGAGAGAGAGATATAGAGAGAGAGGCAGGAGTGGTAAGGTTGTCGTTGACCGACGTATGTGATGTATTATCTTATCGCCTCTCCGCGCAAGCCACTTATCTGTCATGCAGTGCTTCACTGTTATCCTTTTTCTTATGGGACTTTAGGAGGTCGTTCCAGTGTTTCAGGCGAATGTAAGCAACCCGCATGCATTAACCCCTTATAAATGAAGCCTAATCTTACTATCGATATAGCAATAAGAGTTTTACACATATCAGCATTATCTTCACGCTTCATAAAAGAGAAAGTGGTTCTTATGTTCGCTGTGTTCGCCGAAGTCAAATGTAGAAAACGGCTGACTACAAATGTTACAAAATATTTTTTATGACTTTAATAACGTAACCGTCTGTTATATTTGACTTTCGCAGAACGCAGCATAAATAAGAACGACTGTGTCTTCGATAAAACGCGGAGATAATGTTGATATGTGTAATACTCTTATTGCTATAGTGAAAGTAAGATTAGCCTTGATTTTAATGATGTTAATGCGGGTTGCATACATGCGCCTGAAACACTGACCACATTATTTTATTTGTGGAGAGCATAGTTCTAAGTCTATTTCTTGTATCTATATTTGTGGTTTTCAAATCCGGTTGTTATTTTCCCAGATACGGTAGTCAGAAAAACCAATTTTTGGCAATTTTGAGGGGCCGGAAAATTATGTTCCTCATAGACGTGACGAATTTTTAAAACTATAGCGACATAGTTTTAAGTGAGTAGTCTTTTCGTAGATGCATAAATATAAAGCGAGTTGAATAGTTTTGTGAAAAAAAAAGTGTAACCGTTACTCCTTGCAACACATTTGAAGCGCAGGCAGGGAGGCCCCTTAAGAATGAGGTCTTAAGAGCCGATGAGGAAGGAGAGATGTGAATGTACAAAACAACATCCTTGCCAGTGCCAGTATTCGAACCTAGGACTTCTCGCTACGCAGTGGCGTTAACGAGCTACAGGGACAAATGTGTAGTCCGATACAGTGGAGATATCCGTCCATTGCTGTGACGACAGGAAAGGTGAAAGACACACACATGCAGTTGACAGTGTGTCCCTACAGGACGTCTTTGTGTGGGGCTGCCCAAAGACTCCTGTGAGCTGTCAACTTCGACACGACACATGTACCCAGTTGCAGCAGGCGATCAGTTAAGTGCAGAATTACCTCGCATGCAGTGGTAGCGCCACACGAGGCAGCGTATCGCAGCCTGCTTACGGCTGTACAGTGCTCGTTTTGAGCAGCTGGTGTGAGCCACTGCAAATTCTAGTTGTATTTAACAAATGCATTCCGCAAGTCTACGGTTGTTTTCTTTCACATTCGTCTCTGTAACTCACTTATGGAGCCGCTTAACAAATTTTGTGTATATGTTTTATTTCCAATGTTCTCAGGAGCACATACCCGAAAAATGTCCGTCAAATTACGGACCACCTAGTATATTTATTTATAGAAAAATCATTATGAACCATAAAAATAAATGATTTATTCTTTGTTCGTACGGGGCAATGTTTTTTTTTTTGCTTGCAGCGTATTTTTTTCTGCAAACAAGTTTGGTACTGTGTTGATGTTGCCTGACTGTTAGCAAACTAGTTAAGAAGAGTATGGTTTATTATTAATTGATAAGATCATTTCAGTAGCCCTGTTATCAACATCAAGGCTACGCACCTATAGGTTTCGGACAAGCAAAATACCTCCAAGTTGACAGCCACCTTAAAAGGTCAGTTAATTTCTTTTGCACCTAAAATGTGATCAAAAATCTTTCTTGAAGTTACACCCGCGCCGTGAAAATTTGAAGAGTATGTTCTTGTGAAGGAAGGCTTAATTGTTGACTGACCATACCGCAGGACACCTGAGATGGCATTACACGCTGCCTTTCACTGCTATTTGTGAAAGCACACGCCTTGCAGGGCTGAATGTGTATAACGGCCACCCAACGCTCAGAAGGTTTCACTCTGTCTCCTGCAAGTGCTATTTGCTTCTCTGTCCTATTCCGATAACTATACCATGCTTGTTTTCGTGGCGACCTCATTTTGTAACTAATTTCCTGTAGTATGACGTTGCTTAACAAGTTTCTAAGAAAACATTTTTTTCATACTATCGTCAGGTGTCACTTAAGACGTCTGGGTTAACTTGGAACGACTATAAGAGATCTTCCATTTGTCAATAATCAGCAGTGATGGATGAAAATTTAAAGGGTATAGACAGTACAGCAAATAGGAGTACGGCATTTTAACAACAACTGGACACTAAAGAACGGAAGCTAGATTTCCTCGTCCAGAGGCGGATAGGTAAAAGGGAATCAGCCATGGTCTGTTGTGAGGAGTATTTTTAGCAGAAGCCTAGCTATGGCCAATCGAAATACGCACTGTCGGACCCGGAGTTGGACCTGTGTCCTCCCTCTTCGATCGTAGCATTTGCCCAGGGTGGCTCTTATATTCGTTAACTTTTCTTTTGAATTTCAAAGTAAACTCTGTAAACAACAAATATTTTTTTGCACGTCTACCACCGGGGCCAGCGGTTGCCAGAGACAAATTTACTATTCTAAGTTGACATGTACAGTGGCCACTTACTATCTAAAAACATCAGTGTGTTTCATATCTTTACATGTTTCAAACACATACCACTATAAGATTATTATTACAATAAGTATTTTCATCGAATGTCAAGTTGGTACAGCCCCAAACGAGATAGTTCATGATTGCCGCTTTGTTTAACGTACTAATCGACGGTACAGTTATCAGCACATCCTTGAACAACGATATTTTTATAATTGTGCACGAAAGTACCATAAACTACTAAAAAAAAAGTTTTTCGTATACTGTTCTTGGTCGCAAACGTATGGTCGACACACTGTGAGAACTGACACATTACGGACAGAGACACACACTACTGAACATAAAAATACCGACAAAAAGCAGCCAGTTTGAAAATTTTATAACGTAAATGCTTGGTACGCGAGTCATGCCAAACTTTTTTAGGTTAGTTTATTTGTTGCAATAGAAAAAGTTCTGACTTTGTCCTTGTGCTATCCCACAAAAACAATCGGATTATTCCTTTCACAGAAAGTTTCTCAGGACGTAAAATATTACATTATATCTCTCTATACTACGCACAGCTTTCCGATATTAGTACTACGTTGGGTTTTTTTATTACATAATTTTTTTGTTCTGTTTCGTTTCGCGTCACTGCGTTGTTTACAACTTCAATCGATGTTGGACGTTAAAAAGCGAAACAGTGTTGCAATTTTTTAGACTCGTGATATTGTGTGTCTGAGCGTTAAAAGCAAACTTTGACAATGATTTGTAAATTATAAGTGAAGCTACGTTACAGCTGTTGAAAACATGTTTAGTGGTCAAAAATCTGTGGTGTGTGGTATTCACACACACGTTAGGTGAACATTTGAATTTCCAAATAGAGAAAAATTACAAATTAGACAAAGTAGACTTAAAAGTTAGCGTTGCCTATTAAAAGTTATTTTGACATAAACTACACACTATTTACTCTAATCAAATAACCTAACTTTTGCGTACTTAGAAATTTAAATTCTTACCGCTGGTTATGAGATGATACTGTAGTCGTAAGTACTAAAAGAAAACCCACTGTAATTTAACATAATTTCACTTTTTTTAAATTTTGAAATGGACATTCCGCCATCGTGTTAATAATATGTACAATGATTAATATAATGTACAGTACTTATTCCGGCTTATACGTTTCTGTTTTACATGAAAATGTTTCCACAGGGTGTTATCGTTTGGAAATACTAAGTCGGCATGCGTAAAATACTTAACTAAATAGCTGCAGGCTTCGTGCAGTGACCGAAAGAAAAGTGGTTTTGCACTCTCATAGGCTAAACTTGTTCCGCAGTTCGAAACGATCCAGCAGTGTGCGTACACGCCGTTCAGGAAACATTAGTAGCATCAAACCTTGCTCACGGCACACGAATTTCTCGAAACGAGGCACCAAATGTATTTGCAACTATCTTCGTAGCTCGTAATTCCACTGAAAATATAGATTGTCAATGTATTTACGTTTTAAATTGTTTGTGGCTGTTTTATATAACTTTAATACAAAAGGGAGATAGTATTTTTGTTGATTTTGTTACTGTATCAAAATATTTCATCAGTGTGATTTAATTATCAGGACATGGAATGCATAATGAAATGTTAGATATACAGCTTACCCGACTGTAAGAAATCATTTGTAAATTTATCACGTTTTTGTTTAGGAATATAATAAAGCAAGCAAGGGGAAATTGTTTCCCATTCATTATTGATATAGTATCCATTCAAATTTACAGAAACAGTAAAGTGTATACTTATGTTACCATATGAAACAATGCAAACAGTTGCCCCAAAACTGTTCACTCGTGTCATGGTTAATATAGTACAGTTTATCGAAGACTACGTTAAGCGTTTTTCGCGATTTTACAGTGTCTCTATGTATGTCTGAAAGTTAAGACTCGGAAATGTGTACCAACAATTTTACGACTCATGTTAGTCTCATAATGTAGATATTGAATAACTGTTATGAGAATGGGCCATATACATTCTGCTGACACAAGTAGCCTCTCTAACCCTGCCATGAAAACCAGTTCTAAACAACTTGCCGCGGCCAGGTCGCCGCACGCTGTGTTGATTGTCAGGGAAAACTGGTTTACTCAAAAACCACTCAACCTGCATGCAAGGTGTCTGTTAAGAAATAGCGTTATAAAATCGTTACGGTTCTTGCGATAAGTTTCTGTTTCCCGTTTCGGTTTTTACGGGTATTGTGGAAGAGTTAAAATGGCTGCAATAAGCTTAATCAGAGTCTGTTTCAATAATAGAGACTGTGCTAAAAGTCACGTAGGAGCAGGTCGCCGACCGAAAGCCTACATTGCAGTCAAGCGACTTGTACATATAGGTGATAAGGCAAGTCGTAGGTGGTAAAACGTCGCCCTTAAGGGGGAGTATTAAATAATTTTATTGAATTTTCAGTTTTTGAGCCATAACATTTATTCCATTTGTGTTATGAAAATGTTTTCTTCGACAAAGCCTTGGTAAACTGGTTTTCCACGGTTTCCCGAAATCGCTCCAGGCGAATGCTATGATGATTCCTTAAGGGCGTTCAAGTGGGGAAAAATTCATAATTTTATATTTGTATAAAATAGTGTTAGTTTTGTAGACATTACTGAAGAGTACATTTACCTCTAACGAAAAAAAATTAGCTCAGCCAGTTTTCCCGTAATGTCACTTCAAAGTCAAAATTTGCATAATTTTACTTCATACAAAACTTGAAAACCAGTAAATGTAATGAAATGGAAAAAATCTCATCAAAACAACACGTCACCGTCCACGGCTTGAAGCATATACAAACCCATTATAAAATATTTTTGTGTTTAAAATAAATTTCTAAAAGTACCAAAAAAAAATTTCAAATTTTGAAATTTTTTATTTCACATAAATATTTTTTGTAACGGGTTTTAAATGCTACAAGCCATAGACCAGGACATGTGGTTTTGATGTGATTTTTTTCATTTCATTATGTTATCTGGTTTTCAAGTTTTGTATGAAGAAAAACACGCAAATTTTGACTTTGAAGTGCCATTACGGGAAAACTATATGAGCTAATTTTTTTCCGTTAGAAGTATGTGTACTCTCAAGTAATGTGTACAAAACTAACACTATTTCATACAAGTATAAAATTATGTTTTTCCCCACTTGAACAACCTTAACAAAGGCCATGGCCGACTCCTCTCCCAGCTCCTGTCATTGAACATGTTGTGTGTTACCGTCACTAATGACCTCGCTGTCGACAAGACGTAAAGCCTACTTACCACATATTACCCAGTCCTGTTATCTCAATGTAGGTTTTATGGGAATTTCTGAAAACACTTGAAGTAAATGCTGGAATGGTTCCTGGCAGGTTATCTATTTTTCCTTCCACATACCTTATAGATTACGTGATGTTAGAAGACCCGTAAAAGACCCAGTAAACACATTGGTAAGTAACCAATTTTTATGCCCATATAAGGAGCAATTTTTCGACTCAACCTAACTGCGTGCCCAGATTTTTGTATGACTTCAAATTCTGAAACGTACCACTGACGTATTCCATGTTCACTGTATTGCGTGGCTTTTGTCATAAGACGTATATTGTGAATGATTGCGGTATGGGGTAAAGTAGCAATATGAGATGCTTGAAATACTGGAAAGTCATGAAAATAATTTGTACAAACGTATTTAACAAAACAATGAAGCACCCTTATATGACTACACGGCAGTTATTAAATGTTTCAAGACGGATCACAAAACTTGACAAGTCACGCGTTAAGTCAAATGGGGCCACGCCAATGAGGAAATAACATTGGAGGCCTAGCAAACAACGTTTCACGTCATAAGTTAGTATTATTTTGTTGCTAAGTTCGCACTTCGACAACTTGTTGACTTCAAGTTGAGATTGTCGTGTCCAATCGCAAGAAGTCGGTTTTTAGAATCTAACTTGTCCAAAAATAAATTTGTACAAATTTCATGTCTTTATAACTAGGAATATTTATTTATTAGGGTTAGAAATTGACTGTTTCTTAGGTGCCAATTTCGTTGGTACATTTCAGTGTCTGGAAGATATATATATATATATATATATATATATATATATATATATATATATATATATATATAATATGTGTGTGTGTGTTCGCTATTCGTGTGTTCAAATTTATCTGGATCCATAAAACTGTATAAGATGCTGCCATTCAACGCTTTTTATTCGCCTGCAAACTATTACGCAGTGTCACAACATCGTCTTCCAATAGTACAAGCATAAACAAGTGAAGATATTTTGGCGATCGAGGTTTTCAGCGGAGGCAACAGTTGAAACGTGGTGAGTATAGAGAACCGCTGGAATGTTGATACTGGATTATATAATCAATTTTAGGACAAGCTAGAATCCAAAAACTTTTTTTTTTTTTTAGCTTTGACATGATATTCTGAACAACTGAAAAACAATATACAACCTTCAGTGTGGAAACCTAGTAACAGAACAACGCTAACTCATTAAATAAAATAGACATTCACATTTCGCGTTTATTTGGCTATAGACTAGACTCCACAGACCTATACACAACCGAATACACTCCGTGACGTCATTGGCCCGGGACCTACGTATATTTGTTCACCTGCATTAGAAGATAGTGAGCATTAAAGTGGCCTGACATAATTAGTAAAGGCAATGAAAAATTACGGGATAATTTGTCTGTCTGCCAGGCACTAACGTGCCGTGTATGTAGCGCCGAAGTTTTTGTGTCGATATTGGGTATCATTAAGTTCTGGCACTGTTTGGCTCTTCAACAGGCCCAGTTATAACTGTACCTACTTAACAAACAACGTTTGTTAAATATCCTAAAATTGTTCACACATGTCACGATTAGTGCAGTTTATTGGGTGGGGACTATGTTAAATAGTGTAACGAGACAGCGCTCTTGAGGGCGTTGAGTTGGACGGCCTGGAGGGACACGCCACCTTCCCTTCTCCTGTTTGCTACCTACAGCCTCAGCGTCGAGACAGCAGACTGCGCATCTCCCCCTTCCCCTCCCCTCTGCTCGCTATCAGCAATCACGCGACGAGTTTGTGAACTGCACGGGTACACTCCATTTGACCTAAAGTCATATGACCTAAAACAGTTTTAGGCTGAATGCCTGTTAGGCCAAGTGACTTTTAGGGCAAGTGACGTTTAGGGTAAGTGACGATTAGGGCAAGTGACTTTTAGGCCGTGTGACGTTTAGGGCAAGTGACGTTTAGATCATATGACGTTTAGGCCAAGTGACTTTTAGGACAA
>PNEQ01106780.1:0-14536 GCA_003012365.1 Medauroidea extradentata
TAAACGAAATAGCATTTATGACTTAATCACTTTTGGCAGTATACCGACGATATGTCAGCTGATATTGTAGAGGAACCTAAGTGGAAAGCGAACTGCAATTTTACCCCTTTTAAAGACTACATGTAAATTGCACTAATTCGATCTGCCTTGTAGTTTTTGTGTCAGAATTGAACGTTCGCACGCAGCTTTTAACGGAATTCGAGCCCAGAACCTCCCGGAATTTAGACCTGAGTAACAAACAACTGCATCACGTAACGTCGAAATAATTCATGAAAAAAAATGTTATTAAAACAATTAAAAATCTCTGTCCTGGACTCATAGAGGTTGTACAACACCACGTCTCGATAGGTTACTATAGAGTGAAAGAAACTCCTGTATAGGTTGTTTCTCGCTGCTCGTTCCTGCTTTTCAGATCGTCCGCCTTGAATATTGACCAACATAGTTTTATTCTTAATAATTACGTTTCTTATAAAGAAAAAAATTACATACATATTTATATATTTACGTAAGCATCTATCTGACGCCAACAACACCTCACTATCGCTATTGGTTAGATATATATCGTGGGTTGATGGAAAACATATTTTGTTCTTTTTAACACTTTTGGGTGTCGAATTTCAAATATTTTAAATTTACATCTTAGACATTTGTATCAGTATCTAACTGAAGTGTAAACTACATCGCTAGCCCGTTCAGTCGAATCAAAATCGATAATTCACTAAAAAAAACACATATCACCCCTGCACAGTATTGAGAACTCGAATTTCGAAAAAAATTGAAAACAGTTTTGCGATAATTTCTGTAATCACCATTCTGAAGCAAAAATGAATTGTATATTTCGACGGGTTCGATAGATATCGAGGATTTATCTGAAACACATTCAAGGTCTTTTCACCACCTAAGAGAGTAAATTTCGAAAACCCTTTAATTACGTTTTAGAATACTTTATTGATATCTCGTGGACGTAAACAAACACAACATTAGCCCGCTGGGTTCAAGATATATCGACGATTAATTAAAAACGCTTTTCACCACATTTCACCCTTTTTCACGTCCTTAGGTAGCGAATTTCGAAAATTTCTGAAATCACTTTTTAGGTATTTGAGTAAGCATCAATCCTAAACAAACATCACGTCGCTATATAAAAAGCTATGGGATCGATATATATCGAATGTGAGTCGAAAACACATATTACCCCATTTTTAACCAGTTTAGGGCCGAATTCGGAAAATATATTTTAAATAGTACTTGGGATATTTACAAAAGTACCAATTTAAAGCAAAGAACACTTCGATATCTCGATTGGTTCGATAGATATGGAAGGATATTCAAAAACACATTTTTCGTATTTTAATCCCTTTAAATATAGAATTTCGAAACGTCTTTGAGTCCTGTCATAGACATTTGTAAAAGTAACCAATTAAAGTTAAAATCACGACTATAGCCAATTGTGTTTCAAAGATATAGATGATTCATAAAAAACACATTTTGCCCCTTTTTACTACCTGGGGGTCGAATTTCAAAAAAAACCTAAAACTGATTTTTGGGTATTTACGTAAGCAAAATTTTGAAGTGAATATCCACTCTCCATCCCGAAGGGTTCGATAGATATCTATAGTTGATTGGAAACACATTTAAGGTATTTTCACCCCCTTAAATGTTGAACTTTGAAAAATCCTTAAATTGGCTAATATGCATTTTTACGAGTGTCCTATTAAAGTAAAAATCACGATGATAGGCCGTCGGGTTCGAGCTCTATCGACGTTTCTTCGGAAACACAGTTCACCCCTTTTCACCCCCTTAGAGGTCGAATTTCGAAAAATCCTTTCTTAGTGCTCGCCTACGACCTGAGGGGAACCCCCACAAAAAATTTCACGATTCTAGCTCCAGTGGTTTGGGCTGCAGTTTGATATGTCAGTCAGTCAGTTGGCTTTCATATATATATATATATATATATATATATATATATATATATATATATACACACACACACACACACACACAAAATGTATGTCTGTTTTGTCTGTGAGAAACGTATGCACTCCTATATCCTTCATCCGATGGCAATGAAACATTGGTGATATATTGCACGTGCGCCCGCGGAAGTTTCTGGGAAAAAATAATTTAAAGGGTGCAAAACGGGGTAGAATTGCATAACCGTGCAATCAAAAACTTGAATGGTCTTTGCAATGCATGCTGGAACAGCTAGTTATTTATATGAAGCTTGATACTTGTTACCGTCACATAATTTAATGTATTTGCAACTAACAGTTCTTGTAATTCTGTGCTTGGATCTGTTCAGCTATATACAACTTGCTTCTATAGACCAAAGAACAATGTACCTGACTAAATAAATAGCAGTTTATTTAAGAGCGAAGTTGTAAGGCAACTCCGTAATCAGCGGCATCGAGACCTGCATGTCTTCTGTACAGATATTCCAAATTTATTCTCTGCAGTGACTAGAGACCAGAGAACAAACACACTTGCAATGAGAAGTGTAAAGAAGAAAATTACTAGCAATGTATTCGAGTAGCAACCATCACCAACGTCGTGTAGAAATGTACTCAACCGGAAGGATCACCTGTGTGTGCATGCAAAAATTAGATGTCTACTTCGTTTTAGCGAAATGTAAAAGCACATTTGAATAATAATACTTACCTTTACGTGCTTTTTGAATCTATCAGTCGCAAGGAAGCATTGCACTTCAGATGACAAAAGACTTAAATGAGAATAATGCCTACAGAAACCTGGAAAGCCACGGAGAATGTGCTATACGATTAATTATTGACAGCCTGCCTAATACCCTGAATAATGATTTCAGAAATGAGTACTTTAATTAAGATGTATTTGTAAATTATTTTAAAATACCTTCCCATAAAATGTTAAAATAATACAATGACAGCCGATGGTCTTAGCAGCAGTGTAATAAATAAATAAATAAATAATGAACACCTTTTGTTACAACTTTAATGGCATATTTCTATTTTACTGACAGAATAATTGTAAATGCCGACCGTATAATTTTTTTGTTATCGTCGGAAAGACGCTAGTGAACGGGATACCGCAGTAATATTTTAATTTGATGTGAAAGAATACAAAATGTACACGGACGAGCACAATTTTAAGTAATCACCAAAATTTCATGTAATGTGTTTATCGAATTTTTGTTTTAAAAAAGTGTTTTAGCAGCCACAAAAATACACATAAAGAGAAAAAGTATTTTATATTTAAAACAGGCATTCTTAGCCTACATAAAAACGTATCATTCCACAATATTTTTTGGTACATTTCCCGCAAGCAAACCATGGAAACTGACTTAATACACGTATCCTCTCTACAGTCTCAGCTACATAATGATCGTATTCATCTACACAAGAATACGTAGTTATTTAATATAATTTTATGTGATGGCGAAACGCACGAATAGCCAACATAAAAAAGAAAATATCTGCGACAAGCTGTATTTCCACTAATATTTTCTTTGTAGCGTACGTTATCACATTCCGCGTTTTATTAAGAGCACAAAGCAAGCCTACAGCACGTCATGAAAATTCCTGAAAAATTACGTTTTTTTTTTGTACAGCGCTTGCGAGCAAGAGGATTTTGCGAACAGATATTTCACATAACATTCTCCAATAAATTCTTGCAATGCTGACCTGCTTACATATCATCCACAGCTTACGAACGAAAGTTGAAATTTCCGAAACTAACCTTTGAAAGAAATATGGATGTTAACGGTACATAGTCTACATTTTACAGAACGTTGGAAGTGAATTGTAGCATTTGTTTACAGTCATCGAAATTTTTATCTTACAATAAAATTACTGTCTTCGTGACCAATTATAAGATTTTTAGAATGTTTTTTGTATAGTTTTCACTTCTGTGACAAAAAGTGTTTCACCAAACATTTTGTAATTAAATGAAGAATCATTACTCTACAGACATCTCCAAAATTGCGTATGGTTACGAAATGAGTCAACGTTCAACACCGATGGAATACTTTGCGCAGTTTAGTTACGAAATACCTCAAGTTTTTCATAACGGTGTGTTTCCCATATTTATGTGACAGACACTTGGCATAGGCCTACACTAGCGGCCAACAGAAAAATTAGCAGTATTTTTCTATTTACTCTTTTCAAATGAATGAAACGTATACTTAACTGAAACTGCGTGTGTTGAGAATGATTTTAATTTTTTTTTTATGTAATTGCTTTATACTGTTGTGGAACAATTGTCCATTTTTATGTGAAACTCTTGGGAACATACACAAAACTTAATTATTAGCCTCCAAACCGAATCATCATAAGGAATTAAACAATATATGTTTTTCGACCGTTACAATTAACATAAATTAATATAAATTAGCCAATGTGAATTTCTACCACAGTAAAGTATGATATGCAAATTGTGGTGAAGATACATGTTTTAAGTCGGAACTTCAGCGTAAACCGTAATTCGTTTCAATTACTGGTTTGATTTTATAACCTATATCTAAACATATTTTTTCAGTGTCAGAAAATAGTTTAAGATAACGCCATAAAATATTTTAATTTATTTCTCACATTTCAACTCACATTTCACTTCTATATTGCATTACAACAAGGATCTATTAAAAACAAGTAACACCGCGATGTTAATTAGCAAAAGTGGGCTTTACGTCTCGTCGACAGCGAGATTTTTATAGACTGTGACACACAACTTGATACAATGAAAGAGGTGTAGGCCAAGACCTTGGATAAGAAACCATCCCAGCATTTGCCAGGAGAGATTTCGGGAAACCACGAAATACCGAAATCAGGAAGCCCGGAGCAGGGTGTTGAAACCGGGTACTCCCGTATATACAACGTTACGAAATTGGTGGCACCACCTCTCACCTTGCAGCGTGTTTTCAGACACTCCACAAATTCTCTAAATGACTTAAATTATGACAACGAGGATATCAGAAAGCAGCTTAATGCCTTTGGTTTAAAAAAAAAAAACTTAGTTTACATTGATCGATCGCATGGGGCACTGCCTTGTTTATAAATGAAATTTTCATCCAATAGACACTTTCCGGAAGGAATCATCACTTCTTCCATGATTTTGCAGTATCTAGTGATACTCGTCGTCCCAAACCTTGTGCCGTGGGAACAACGCAAAACTTTATTCATTAGAGAACGTGACTCTTTCACAAGCTTATTTGCACCATCCTAAACGCTGTCTACAAAACTTACATCGCTTACTTTTGTGAACGTCAATCTAAAGGGGTTTCTTGATTGCAAAAAAAAAATACATAGTAAGAATTTTACTATACAACGTTATTAAAACGGACTGAAAAGTATAAAATAATTTCTCATTTGAAAATACTTGCAAGATTTAAAACAAAATAAATGTGGGGCGCGGGCAATATTTAACAGTTAGAAGGTAGAGAGTATAGACCTAGCGTCTGGCTACTGCAGTGTGTGTAGCTCATATGCTGTACACGTTAAAATAGGCCTAATCACTTTTGAAGACCGCATTGTCCAGAATAAAAATTGAAAACAAGAAGAAACCAGCTGTTGCTAAGAAATCTCACACAACAATTCAGATAATTTGCAGTGTACCTAACAAAAATGTTTATAATCCTTGGTGAAATATTCATGCAATAATTATCAATTACATGAGCACCGCGTTTTTTTATCTTACAACTATTGTCATAGGAGAAATTAATTTATCCTTTTTAGTCTGTTAGATGGTATGTAATTTTTAATTTATAATTTTTTCTCTTGATTTTTAGTCTGTTGCGTTTAAAATATTCAATTATATTTATAATCGTAGTTTATCATAAATAAATATTTTAGTAAATATTTTTTTTTAGAATTTTTTCCTCCTATATTGCTATTTCATGTCTTTAGGTACTTTAATATCGATTGCAATATTTGTACCGAACAGACAAAATAAAAAGACAAGACAGTTGCATTGCCAATCATTTCTGAGCTACGTTAAATTTTTAAGTCTCTAGCTCTTTGTTACTGAACTGACAAACAAGCAGACAAGAAAGAAAGTTAATAAAAAAGTGTTAAAAATTATCTTAGGTCTGCCTTAGTTATATGTTGCATATAGTGCGATATGTTACGGCAACATTGCTACACGAGGCCCATTGGTTTCTTAAACTATACGCTATAACGAGCATTTCTGTCTTTCTTAAACATTTACAATAAATTACGGCCCTGTTTGGGGGATATTTTCCTCGGGCAGCCTGGCCTTTGCCTGTAAACAACTGTTCTAAACTTGTTGCATCACTCAATGGTTTATGCACACATGTCTTTGACAATTTGTCTCTGGGTTTTCCACCCTTCAGTAACCATTATTTTTTTTTCAGCACTGTACGATCTGTCTCTAACTCAGTTGAACAAACGTAAACTCCAAAAGTTAAAGAAATAAGCAACTGAGTGATGGTAACTGACAAAGCTGATACGTCAACTTTTACCGTACTTATGCTGGTTCTTCATATGGTACATTTTTTTAGTTCCCTTACATAATATGTATCACTCAAAGTATGTTCAATTTAGTTTTAAATATTAAATAAACAATAATAAGTAATGAAGGAACGCTTTCGCAATAAAAAAATCCTGCTGTTCCAGAAATGTTGCAGAATAATTTTCGTACTTCTCATTTCTTGCTAAAGTAGTAATGACCTAAGACAGTCACAATTGCAATATCCATAAACTATATGGATTAATAAGCAGAAAACAAATACTAAGTTAAAAATATGTGGTATTATAACAAAGTAATACAAAGTATAATTTTCTCCAACAATGATTTCTTCTGCTTACCATAGTATGTAAATGTGAAGCTAAATTATAGACATGCACGCAGAAACAACGCAAAAAAATGAGGACCTGATTTTATTTACAAATACATTAGGTTTTAACTTGTGATTATTATTATTGCATTGATATTCCGAGCCAATTAGCATTAATATTCCACTTTATTCCTGATGTGCAAATTCTTACTTTTCTAATCGTAATAATTGTTTTAGAGTATTATTAAAAATATTCCCTTGTAGAACTTAATGTTATTTACCATTTATACGCTATAATTGCTTTGTGAATGAAAATTTATTTGTAACAGTGAAAGAAAAATTCTCACAGTTTACGAATTGCGCTTAAAAAGTATTGCAAATTTAGCACAAAAGTTTTAAAGAACATATACTTAAAATATGTTCTACAAGCAAATATTATTGATTTATTCTTTAGAACTAATATTACGACTTGAAAACCAACAATCTATACATCTGGAGTATAGTGGGATTCTAAATACGGTGCACTTCATATCGCTACAAGTATGAGCATTCACGTAACCCACTATAATGTATGTGACCCAAGATATAGTTTCACGAAGAAAAATTATTATCACAAATATTGCGGGAAATCATATGACCTGTTCCTTGATACGCTTAAATATTGTATTCTTGTTTGTTTGATAATGACGATATGTTTAGATACGTGCTGAAGTTTTGAAACTTGCTAGCATAAAAGTTTGCTTAATTAAACCTGAACATTCTTTTAAATATGTGAAAGAAAGAAAAATCGCTAAAACCGTCGTTTCCTAAATAAAATAGTCCTAAGTTCTGACCCTGTTATGTTTTGTAATGTTGGACAAATATTAGGTACGAATTAACTATCTGTGGACGAATTACGAATGTTCAGTATTACACATATTGTCAGTAGTAGTCAACTGGGAGCAAATGAATGAGAAATGTCATCGCCGTAGAGTCGCAATTTTGTCGCGAAAAATTTTTTCACCGATTTGTTTCAGTAACTTACGTGCATATCGGCAGCCCTGCTTCGTGGTTGTTGACGGCATGTCTTTGTTCAGACTGCGTATCTCGTTGCACTGCACCAATCATAGTCAGTCGATTGTGGTACCATACGGCTGTAATTAGCAAGTATAGACCCAAGATCAATGAAGTTGAAACTGCCAATCACTGACCATGAAGCAGAGCTGCAGATGTGCACATAAGTCATTGAAACCCATTGATGCAAAAATCTTTTCGACGTAAAATCGTGGCTGTACGATATCGCACACGAAAATGTAACGTTGTAACCTATCAAACATTCAACGTTTCCAGCAAGAAATCACTCTGTATAACAACACAATGTCTTGGGTGCAGTCGACAACTGTGTGGGTGTGTGTGTCGCAGGACCCGCCGTACAGCACGGCGCCGTGCTCAGACTGCTGGGAGGACCGCGTCGACAAGCTGCTGGTGTGGGAGCCGCCTTCGACGGCCACCTCAAACACCACTGCCCCCGTGGCCGGCGCCGGGGCTTGCCTCTGCAAGAGCTCGTCGCCGCGGACACTGACCGTCGTGTCTCGAGGCGAGCGCCTCAACCTGCTGCTGGCCGTCGACAGCGCCCACGCCGCCGCCAGCTACTTCAAGCACGCCGCGCCGCTCTTCGTGGCGAGCTACGAGTTCGTGCACGGCCCGCTGTGCGGACCCACGCTGCTGCCGCCAGCCTCCGACGGCGAGCTGCACTTCCCCTACTACGAGGCGCTGGGCTACGCCGAGCCGCCCAGGTCCGTGCGCTGCATCTGGGAGCTGCGCGTCTCCCGCGACCGCGACCTCTGGCTGCACTTCGACAAGGTCAAGTTCGCGTCGCGGGCGTGCGAGGACGGCCGCCTCGAGGTCTACCTATCCGGCAGGCCCGAGCCCTTCCTCTCCGTCTGCGGCGAGAACGTGTCCTCGCTCAAGGACATGCCGATCCTGTCGGCCGCCGAGCTGCTGCCACCCCCGCCGGCGACGACCCCCGCCTCCGAGCCCGCCTCCGTCGAGGTGCGGTTCACGGGCTCGGTGGCCCCGGCTCGCGCAGCCTTCAAGATCGCGTGGACGGAGCTGTACCACCTGCCGCGCAACCCGGACGGCTCCATGGCGACGTCGAGGCTCGCCGACCCGCCCGACGACGGCGAGGGCTGCGGCTTCCTCTGCCCGGGAGACTCGGGCCTGTGCATCCCGGCGCGGCTCGTCTGCAACGGCGTCGCCAACTGCCCCAACGTGTCGGAGGCGGCGTCGGCGGCGGGCGACGAGGCGGCGGAGCTGTGCGAGCGCGCGGAGGCGGACAGCGTCAACTGGCTGGCGATAGGGCTGGGGGCGGCGGGCGGCGCCGTGCTCGCCGTCACCTGTCTGGCGCTGCTGTGCCGCGCCTGCTGCCACAAGCGACCCGCCGACGACGACATTGACGTGCCTTACTGATGCCACGCCGACCGCAAGGCATGCGCGCCTCCCCCAGAGCTCGTCGTACCTTGGTGAGATCAGGTGTCGCATCTGGGCCACCACGGGACTGGCGTCACACTCTACTCTAGTCGGAGTTACGACTCTCATACGACTCCACGACTGACGGAGGCGAATCTCTATCACTACCTCCTTGTCTACTGTGGTGACCTGCATTTTGTCGAGACAAGCTGGACTTTATCACCTGCTGCGATCTTTCGGGTGGGACTCGTGACCTGCGGGATGGCTTCAGTTTGATGGGATGCACGGGGAGGGCAGTTGCCTGCATATTTATATTACAAATAATAAGCGATTAAACGTTACGTCATTGTAACTTACAGGTGATCACGTGAATGGCGGGACGGACATTTTACGAACGGCCACTATTTTTCGGTCATAACAGGACTGGGGTGGCGATTTTTACAGTACGCTGGTCTATAGTGGTGACCTAAATATTAACGTGACCGGGTGAATATCGGACGGTATCGTCTCGTAGGCCGCGATGACATTCAGCCGACCTACATTTTAAAAGGATAGACGTGGAGTAACTAGTCACCATGCTTATATATCCCGAAATAACAACCATGATACAGAGCTAATTAGACAACCTAACCCTCAAAACTGTTGCTTCGTACGTTTAGGGTATGTAAAGTAATTAAAAATATGTACTTTTATAAACAGCATGCTATTCAAGAGCTATCAACATTAACACGTAAGAAGTCTTCTTCGTGGCGTAACATTATTTACATTTTGTCTTCCGTGCAGCTAGTTTTACAGATGCAAATTTTGGAAGACACAAATAATTAAAACAGTTCACTTTGTATGAATACGTTCAGAAATACAATGTGATATCTAAAGACATTTGTGTAATGACCATAGTAAAATTGACTTGAAACTATTGTTCAGCTATCTCCCTCAGAAATTTGATGAGTAATTTTTACACATACCTTTTAGTTATTAGACATGCAATTTATGACCTACACTTAAATGATTGTGGGTAGCATTTTTTTATGTATATGCCAGAAAAATTTTATTTTCTCCACACGAATATTAAATACATGTAAAACAGAAAATATAACATATTTTGCAAAAAAAAAAAAAAATTTTAATTAAACTATTAGGTCTGTAATAAATCGCCTCACCGACAGTCTGATACGAGTTTATTGACCTTGGTTAGTCAATTACACTGACAAAAATGTATTTCCATATCAAGCATTCAGTGCATTTTTATATTTCCAAACAGACTAAAAATAACCAGTAACACATGTGTATATATATATATATATATATTATATATATATATATATATATATATATATATATATATATATATATATATATATATATATATATCCTATACATTTATTTGTAAGCGCTGCAATATAGTTATTTATAGCTTAAATATTTGTTATTAGCTGAAGTTAAGAAGTTTGGCTGCGTAATTTTTGAACTTTAATTGCAGCGTAACTTTTTCTATAACATATATTTTGTTTTAAAACGAATGTGTAAGTACGAGAGATAAAATTAAACACAACCGTAAGTCATGTGTCCAGTACGGGTCATCGTTTTGGTCTTTAATAATGCTCTACAACTAAGGACTATCATAAATCGCAGCAAACATTCAGACAAATCTCTGTGAAAGTCACAAACATTTTGGTGGAGATCTACTGACAAATATGAAAGGGATCAAAAAGCTAGAAATTTACACGATATTTGTTACATGGCATGTGCTTCGGAAATAGGTCCGTGTGTTTGGAAAATAAATCGACCCTAATTTTTCAAACTTATTAAATTACGTTAATATTCAATTAAGAAAATGAAAACATGCCATAATATGTTACCTACAGCGTTGCGAAAGTAAGTACATTTACGTGATACACATTACCCAAAGTTACCTACATTGCTATAATTAGTATGAATTTTAATGTGATCAATTTGATTAAAAACATTAAATGACTGTTTTCTGCAGTAAGTCTGACATCAGCCGTTCAAGAAAGGTTGGAGAGTAAAGCTGGATTCACAACCACCACTTAGCGTACGTGCGTACGTACGTGTAAAAGTATAAACACCAATTGTACATGCTAGAGTTCACATCCTCGCTTAGCGTGCGTACGTACGTAACAGAGTTGATCAACTTTCTGCTTCGTACGTACGCACGCTAAGTGGTGGTTGTGAATGCAGCACGTGCACACGTAAGATTCAATTAAATATAATGAGAAATAATTTATCGTGAAGTAATAAATTATTTATTTCGCTACGGAAAAATAAAAATAAATTACGATCATATATTACCGACATATTGAAATGAAACAAACCTTTTCCGCGCATGTTTAGATTAAATTTTGCTGTGAATCCAATCTGTAATACTTAACGTACGTGTGTGTGTTCGTAAGTTAAGTGTGGTTGTGAATCCGGCTTAAACGTGTGTATTTTGCACTTCTTACTAACGTAGATGCGGCATATATTAAGACACTTCAGCAGCTCCTACGCAGTAAGCACAAACATGAAACGCGCGATCACATCTAACGACGTAACGTAAGCAAAACACAATACAAGGTAGACTTAAGTACAAACTGGAGTTCGTTTGGTTCTGTATTTTGGCAGACTGGCTATTGTATTCTAATTTATTCACGTCGCCATAATTTTGAAAACAAGGATAGGAAATTCTTAAATCTATTTAAAAATAACACGTCCTTTTGTAGATGTGCCAAATTTGGCGGACTGTTTGTTTTCCAAATAAGTATTGAATTATGCAGTTTTTTTCAGATATGCATTTAAAATTAAATTGTCGAACTATATATCAAACAAAACAGTTTGTACGAAGTACACTTTTGACTCGTAAAGCAATCGTCACGGCATGGTTACGCTCATATGCAAAAGCAATATGAAATACTTATAAGGGGAGAAAATTGCCAGAAATAAGAATTCACACGGGAAGAATAAAAATACAGTTTCTCAAAGTAAAAACAGGAGGTTTGCTAATTGCGAGTGTTATACATTTTTTTCGGGATACAACGCTCAGATATGTAATAATATTTTTTATTAATTATAGATACTTGGGATACTCCACAGCTAATCACAATTCATAAAATTGTGTGGTGGTATGGCGTTATTTAGAAACATTATTTTTAATCATTCAACGTGGTCATTTAAAACAAATAGTTAACATTACGTGGGTGTTACTATAGGTGTTTCAGAATAAATTGAGCCCTCAGAAAAACCTTTTCCAAGTTCTATTTTCAGCCAATCCGTACCTTTCCGCGCCTAACGGCTAACGACGGGAAATGTCTAACCACTCGGACACAGCACTTGATGTTTGTGCGTGTAAGATGAATTGTGCAGTCAGTAGGTAACCTACCTATATAGAGAATGTTCAAAAATTCAATGCCCAACTATATAGGGAAGTTGAAGGAGACAAATACGAATAAATTTGGCCAAATAGCCATGTGTCGGAAACAAATATTTGACGAGTGATGGGTAATCAGGGGTATCGGATGTGATTCAGAAGAGCACGACGGCAATTGTTTACGGTACTTTATTTATTGAGCAATGCCACAGCAAATGTTAAAAATTAGCGGCGTTAAGGCCATGATCTTTCATTTGTTGATATACCTGTGAATAACTTGAATATTTTTTAACCAAATGCTTTGAAGAAATTTGAGACTGTGTACAGTCATATAATGCCCAATTTCGCCAGAACGTTTTTTCAAATAATGTACCGTTTGCTAGCAAAAAAATTATTTGGCTTAATTTTTGCTTCTTTGACAACAAAATATGTGCTATGTCAGGGACGAAAATCTAAATATTCGTTTGGTGTATAGCAACAGAAATATTAATATACACGCGATGATATATAAGTTTTAAGACTTCCAGAATGAATTTTTGATATGTCTTTGTTTGCGTTGGAAAAAAATATTTTCGAAACCCCTCACAACTAAAGAGCGTGGCCTTAATCTTCGCGCAGATCCGGTATCGATATAGCAGGATGTCCCATGTTCACAGGAATATGCTTGGGTTGTACATCTTCCAGCGAACACGGAATTCCATGCAAAGTCGACGCCGGCTCTGCGCTGAGGTTAATGCTGCTCATGTTCAACATTTATTGTAACAATTATATAAAAAATAAATTACTGTAAACAATTACAATTGATGTCTTCTCAATCACACCCGATACACCTAAATACTCATTTCTCCTAAACTATTTGTTGCCGACATGAGGTTCCCTGGTGTAATGTACTTTCTTACGATACCTGTGTTATTCCAACTCCCACCGTCAAGTATTTATGAATAAAGGGCTCCGGCTAGCTGGACGGTGTAAGGAGTAGTATCCGCAACAGAATTAAATATAAATATAGTACTAGTGTTGTAGTATAAGTTGGTGAATCGTATATTAAGACACAACACTATCGAAGTCCTACAGCGTAACTTAAGGTTCAAACTACTTTGAAAAAAAAAGCATGTAAAAGCAGAACATAGTGTTTAATATTTCCATGGACATATAATAAAATTCGGTGTGAGACGCTAAAATAATTTGAAATCGAAAACTGTAATTAGGTTAAGAACAATACCACAAACATCGGTAAGCCGCCAGTCGAAATACCATTGGCCTACAAACTAATTCAATCACAACAGTTCTCCATTCTACCACCAATCTTGACTGACATTTTAGTGTCCAAGTTGCTACGGTGAAGTTTCACTGAAGGTGATTTGACTGCAGCTACGGCTAAAATATAAGAGTATACCAGATGTATTGGCCTCTTCTCCATAATAGAACAAGCTCAGAAGTGAAGTTGGTTCCTGACGTCTTCTTCCAGGTATGCATAACCATACATACACTATTATTCCGTCTCCTTCCTCGAACAGGCGTGAATTTCTTGCCACTTCCTTTTTTTACCGCTGCTGACATATATTACAACACTCCATTTTCTTCATCCCAAAGTCAAACAACACAAACAATACACTACCACTGAAAAATAACATTAACATTCTCTCTGGAACGGCTCACACCATAATACCAATACTACACACAAAATATCTTTACATGCACATTGAATTTACGTAGAGCTAATTTACTTATTCAGTTTGTTAATTGCTTAGATTAGTTTATGCTGTGGTCTCGGGTGTGGACCACTAACTATGTGAGCGGACAAGTGGGCTACAGTGAATGAAACAACCGCGGCCGTGATAATGTATTTATTTACATGTAAACACTGCTACATTACGTTGTGTTACACAGCGCGCTACTTACAGGCAAAGCTCTCGCGGCCACTGCTAGAGTCAGACTAAGTGTTCCTCCCCGGTCTCGCT
>PNEQ01106781.1:0-14535 GCA_003012365.1 Medauroidea extradentata
CTACTACTATTAGTACTACCAGTGCTACTACTATTAGTACTACCAGTGCTGCTACTATTAGTACTACCAGTGCTACTACTATTAGTACTACCAGTGCTACTACTATTAGTACTTCCAGTGCTACTATTAGTACAACCAGTACTACTATTAGTACTACCAGTACTACTACAGTAGTACTACCAGTACTACTACAGTAGTACTACCAGTACTACTACAGTAGTACTACCAGTACTACTACCATTAGTACTACCAGTACTACTACTATTATTACTACCAGTGCTGCTACTATTAGTACTACCAGTGCTGCTACTATTAGTACTACCAGCGCTACTACTGTTAGTACTACCAGCTCTACTACTGTTAGTACTACCAGCGCTACTACTGTTAGTACAACCAGCGCTACTACTGTTAGTACTACCAGTGCTACTACTATTAGTACTACCAGTGCTACTACTATTAGTACTACCAGTGCTGCTACTATTAGTACTACCACTGCTACTACTATTAGTACTACCACTGCTGCTACTATTAGTACTACCAGTGCTACTACTATTAGTACTACCAGTGCTACTACTATTAGTACTACCAGTGCTACTACTATTAGTACTACCAGTGCTACTACTATTAGTACTATCAGGGCTACTACTATTAGTATTACCAGTGCTACTATTAGTACAACCAGTACTACAATTAGTACTACCAGTACTACTACAGTAGTACTACCAGTACTACTACAGTAGTACTACCAGTACTACTACCATTAGTACTACCAGTACTACTACCATTAGTACAACCAGTGCTACTACTATTATTACTACCAGCGCTGCTACTATTAGTACTACCAGCGCTGCTACTATTAGTACTACCAGCGCTACTACTGTTAGTACTACCAGCTCTACTACTATTAGTACTACCAGTGCTACTACTGTTAGTACAACCAGTGCTACAACTGTTAGTACTACCAGTGCTACTACTGTTAGTACTACCAGTGCTACTACTATTAGTACTACCAGTGCTACTACTATTAGTACTACCAGTGCTGCTACTATTAGTACTACCAGTACTACTACTATTAGTACTACCAGTACTACTTTTATTAGTACTTCCAGTACTACTACTATTAGTACTACCAGTACTACTACTATTAGTACTACCAGTACTACTACTATTAGTACTACCAGTACTACTACTATTAGTACTACCAGTGCTGCTACTATTAGTACTACCAGTACTACTACTATTAGTACTACCAGTACTACTACTATTAGTACTACAATAGTACTACCAGTACTACTACCAGTACTACTACTATTAGTACTACCAGTACTACTACCAGTACTACTACTATTAGTACTACAATAGTACTACCAGTACTACTACTATTAGTACTACCAGTACTACTACTATTAGTGCTACCAGTACTACTACTATTAGTACTACCAGTACTACTACTATTATTACTACCAGTACTACTACTATTAGTACTACCAGTGCTACTACTATTAGTACTACCAGTACTACTACTATTAGTACTACTACTATTAGTACTACCAGTACTACTACTGTTAGTACAACCAGTGCTACTACTATTAGTACTACCAGTGCTACTACTATTAGTACTACAATAGTACTACTATTAGTACTACAATAGTACTACCAGTACTACTACTATTAGTACTACCAGTACTACTACTATTAGTACTACCAGTACTACTACTATTAGTACTACCAGTACTATTACTATTAGTACTACAATAGTACTACCAGTACTACTACTATTAGTACTACCAGTACTACTACTATTAGTACTGCCAGTACTACTACAATAGTACTACCAGTACTACTACTATTAGTACTACCAGTACTACTACTATTAGTACTACCAGTACTACTACTATTAGTACTACCAGTACTACTACTATTAGTACTATTACTATTGTTACTTGTAGTACTATTACTATTAGTATTGCTACTTGTAGTACTATTAGTATTGCTACTTGTAGTACTATTACTACTAGTACTATTACTACTATTATTACTACTACTACTAGTACTTGTTACTGTTACTAGTACTAGCTGCTACTACTACTAGCTACTGCTACTACTACTAGCTACTGCTACTAGTACTAGCTACTCCTACATTCTTAAAAGAAACTTCCGTTCGACATTCTGATGGCAGGGTGATGCTAGTTGGGATAACTACTGTCATGCTACAAAAAAAATTTACTTTAAAATTTTTATCTTTATAAAGATCGATATAACCTTCGATATGTTGCAATATCACTCCTTAAATTCCTTGCACTTCCAGAGACCGGACCCATGGGAAATTACCTTCCTTACCGCTAACTTTCCCACATTTTGAGTACCGGTATGCCTGCATGTTGATAAACTGTTTAAAAAAAAATGTAATTTACTAAAATCAGGATGCACTTTAGTCCATACTTTACATATAGGCATTACCATCGCAGCCTACGAAACACCAGTACAGCCAAAATCTGTAGTCTACAAATTCTACAAAAATTATTAAAAATTAGGTTTTCTAACAAAATAGTCTGAGTGAAACATGTTTCCAAAACATTTATCGATGCTGTTTATTGGCAACAACCTTTCATTCATAGGGTGACATCTGTATATTGTTTGAACTAAGCTTCTTACATAAATAAAGATCGTTTGTGGGGAACAAGGGATTGTCTCTGTGCCTTTACCCCCACCCACATTCTGTACTTATAATACTGCGCTCAAAATTTCAAGCTACCAGTCTTAAAACAAATATGTATATTCTTAATTCACTATTAAGCTGACTACGTACAGAATCTTAGTCCATTCTTGCAATTAGAAAATCTAAGTTACTATAACTCGTATAAAAATGTACCATGTGCTTCATCAAAATAAAATAAACCATTTGTTGCTATAACCTGTACCTTGTAGATGCACAGTTTACGAAATCCATAGAAGTTATTTTTATTAAGTTCATGATGCTTTTAGTTGCCACCTGCCTTTCTCTTCATTCCCCCCTCCTATTCGCCACCTATACTCATCTTTACCACCGCCCTCATCTTTGTCGCCACCACTTTCTTCATCGTCCGGGTCCTGGCTATTGTATCTTTGGTTTTCCTACCTTCTCTTTGTTGACTCTTTCTTGTTTTAACATGTATTTATCCTCTCTCGTCTCGAACTTCTTATTCTTCAATGCTCTTTCTCTTCATTGAATGCTTTCCTGTTTATTGATCACATGACTCATCGTCCTTGCCACTTCATTTTCTGCACTTTCGTCCTCTCCCTGCTCAAGTTGTCCTTTGCCTTAATTGTTGTAGTACTTTTTCTTATCTTTATTGTCCTCTTTTTTGTTCTATTCTTTTTTATCCTCTCCATTGTCATCTATGTATTATTCATTGTCCTCTTCATTGTCCTCTTCATTGCCCTCTTCATTGCCCTCTTCTAAGTTTCCCCCCCTCTGTGTTTTCCCCCATCTGTTTGTTACACCTTTCGTCACCCCCTTCCTAGTTGCTCCCTTCATCTTATTAGTGGTTTTCTTTCTCTTCTTCATTGTCTTCTTTGTTGTCTTCATCCTCATCATTTTTTTTGATGCCCTCTTTGTCATTGGCCTGTACTTCATTGTGTTTCTGCCTATTTTTGGTTGTTAGCCTCTTTTTGGTCGTCTGCCTCGGTTTGATTATCGTCAACCTATTCGTCACCGTCTGCCTCTTCATTATCGTAATCATCTTCACTCCCTTACTTTTAGTCCTTTTCCATGTCTGCCGCCTCTTCATATTCATCCTCTTCTGTCTTCCTTCGTTTTTCATTGTCCTCGTCCCTATATTGTACATGTTTCCCAACTTGTTGATTGCATTGTAAGTTGTGTCTATATCCTATTTATTAATGTGAAGTGTATTTGATTTTGTCCAGTCATCCGACATCATGCTCTTCCATGGCAGAGATAATGTCTGTCCTGTTCTTCCACACAATGCGCTACAAAGTGTCGCAGCCAAAGCATGTTGCCAATGACAGGTTTATACTATCTAAAGGACATGCTGCGCCCATCCTTTACGCAGGTATGTTTTGTATGCTTTATTATGTGGCAAATTGTGTAGAAAATATGAGGCTACCTGAGTACGCAGGAAGCTATATGGACAATATTATTTTTGAAGTTCCAAAAGTAAACGTAGTAAATTGTGTTGGATGTAAAACCTGATTAACAACGGATCGTGCTGGTGAAGATTTTACTTTATGCATAGAGGTTCTGCCGAAAACTTGGATATATCTGTATATATACAGTACTTATCAATGCAGACAATGCACCCTTGTTGTACGTAGTTGTACAGTTGCACTTGCAGAATGCCAAAAATGAATAGCTGCTGTAATTTTGTACAAATTTTGAAGCAGAAAAAGGTTAGTTATATTTTTACGTGTAAATATATTTTTAGCATTAATTATTATGTTACCACTTTGTGAAATTACTGCTTTGAAAGCTTTTATGTCACGTAATGGGACATTCAAGATTTTATAAACACATGCTTGTTACATTTTCTGCGTATAATTTGAAATTATTTTATAATTTTCGTCTATTTGTAACCTAGCTGAATATTTGTTAGCTGTTACAGCAAATCAATATAATATTTTATAGGTGACTCTTATTCGAAAATATGATTTGCTCTATTGTTAAATTATTTTCGTTGATACCACTTTAGTTTGAATTTTTTCTCGTTTTGGCATGTGCCGTAATTGTTGTTAATACTTTAGTGTGACCTCAACGTAAATATGGCTGCCTGGGTTGGACATATTTTGCACATTCAATGCCTAGAAGTGCAGAAGTGGTAAGGATGTCACATCATGTAGATAATGCCTCACTTTAACCTCTATATGCCATGTAGATAGCACATCACTTTAGCCTTTAGATGCCATGTAGATAGCACACCACTTTAGCTTTTATATGCCATGTAGATAGCACATCACTTTAGCCTTCTATGCAAGTTACTGAACTGCCGTACAGTCCATCTTGCCAAAAACTTACCTCTGCCACACATTTAGTGGTGGCCCTATAATTTAAGATGCAATATTACAGTTAATGCTTTATTGTAGATGCATTTACCTTTTAAATGATATTGCACCAAGATTTTCATGCCTAAAAAAGTTGCAAGAATACTCATTTTCAGCAGCTATAAAATACGCTGCAATAAGGAGTGGTGAATGTGAAATGGGTATACACACGTCACATTCCTTGGATGCTATTCCTAAGCCGACATCACTCGTGTACGTTGAGCAATTTTCATATAATCTTGTAATGGCCGTAGCTCTGCTCACCACTCCATAGCCTGGGCGGGAAACTACGTGCCTTAAAAAACCTGCAGTAATGACGGTGACCTCGAGTGTCTACTGTCAGTATTCAGACTTGTTTTTAAAGACAGGGTTCAGATAATTTTTACAGCTAAAGGTAATTGTTGCATATTGGGAAAATATGCTACCAATTGGCTCAAAAGAGGTGCATGCACATGCACACACAGTATTTACTGTTGTAGAATTTTGGGATTAAATCTTTAGTTAATTTTAACATGATCAGGATGGTAACACTTTTTTCAGTTATGATAGATATGTTTTAAAACACTGAACAATAATATTTCACATTAGCAATGCTTGTTAGTTTTAATATGTATTTTTAAGGCTTGTTCTGCTGAAAATCGATAGATATGTCATGTTTGTACAGAATACTGTACAATTTGTAAATTTTGTCGAATAACAAACAATGTGACATAATTCTGTACAAATATAAAGTAGTGAATTTTTTGTTTCCTATGTACAGTAGAAGCTTGTTGTACTGATGTTTAAATTTTACAATTCGTCATTTAATGTCCCCCTGCCTGAATAAATATAGGACTGCTCACTCCAAGTATACTGCACACTCAACCTCGTTAACACTGTTCTCCTCAGTATCAGCATTATAATGGGATTCTAATATATAGTGTATGCATCCAATATGGCTGCTGCTATTATACTTTGGAACCATGGCATCAGCTAAGATAGGGAATTACATGTTAAATTATATTAGTTGTGGCTCAGTAACTGTGGAACCTATGTATCTATCACCGCTGACTTCATTGTTCATCTTGGTGCTGCCCTTATTGCTATATGATTTTTAGACTATTTTTTCAATACCCTGAAAACTACAAAGAAATATGTATTTCCGTGCCAAAAAATAAACAGAAAACCATCTTTTTCCACATTTTAAAATTCCTCTTCCCGGTGCAGAAAATGGATACTGTCCGAAAGTGGTATCATGAAAGGTGACTGAGTCCCACCAAGTATAATTTGCTGTGCAAACCTTCATTCTGGTCTCGCCAGAGCTCTCGGGTAGACAGCTCCGTTAGTGTGAATAAACACCTTAGGGATGTAGCTTGTAAGGACTGGTGTGTGAACATCCTCCGACTATCTCTAAGTGAGCTGGTGTTTGTTGGGACACAGCTTGGGCAGAGGCAGGCCTGTTTCCTGTCAAGGATCTGGACAACCTGAGGAAGATAGACAGTGACCTGGAGGGACATCCGACGCCTCGCCTCAACTTCATAGATGTCGGCACTGGCTCCCTGGGCCAGGGCTTGTCTATTGCTGCAGGCATGGCCTATGTTGGCAAGTACTACGATAAAGCTGATTACAGGTGAGTTGTGTTGCCCCTGTGAATTTTTTTTTTTTTGCAATCTTACTGCATGTTGGTTTAATAGTTTTAGCTGTGTTAACATTTAAATTTCCACATGCAAAATTAAATTTTGTAGAATTATTATAGAGATAACTGCTATAATTTTCATGACACCAATTTAATTTTGAGCGTCTTGTCTAATTTCTTACGTAACAGTAGAAGCTCATAATGCCGCAGAACATTTTATGCCCCTTAGCCTTAATAAAGGACTGGTCGCACTCGCCACATTGTGGGACAGCTGTATGGCAGGTTGAAATTGTGTCTCCCAACACTAGCATTAAAATTAGCTTTGTATTTTCTCATGATAGTCCAAACTGGATTCATTTTTCTGCCGTATATAAAGTACAAAAATTTGTTTTTGAAATTGCCGCTTTTTAGTGGGCTTGTAGGTAAGATTAAATGCAGTATTACTGTAACATGTGTTCTCACTGAGGGATTAGGTAATCTGCATTGTTCAGAAAATTGCCATTTTCAACGTTGCAATAAGGTATAAGATTTGAGAATGAAGGTGTTAAAGACTGTATCCTGTACACCAATGTTAAACTGTATTTTAATATTAAGTCGTCTAACATTTGATATATGATGTCCGCAGAAGAAACTTGAGTTTGGATGCTTGTGTTTTGTCTGGCAACTCCTGCCGAGCAGGTTTTCTTAGTTCCAGGGCATCTGATGTAGGTTATTGAACTATTTCCAAACTGGTTTGGTGGGTGGTGTATGCAGTCGTGACTTGGTAATTACTTGCCTTGTTTGGACTTTCCCTACTCTTTGTTAGCTGTTCTCTGGTTTCTTTGTTTTATAGCAAGGGAAAAGTGTTTGATGTGATGTGTTGAGCAAGCATCAGCATAACACTTTGATGCAAATGTTAAATTAATTTATAATAGATTTTAGAGGAAGCTGAAATCTCTCTTATTGCTTTTTCAATTAGCCTAATGTATAGTTGGTTCATGTGAAATAGAAGCTATACCTAAATGGACTCCATAATGGGGAACATGTACCGTATATAACTGAAAATTTTATTAAATTACACGTAGGCTTGACACTGAGATTTAGAGCTATATGTAGTAGATATAAAATGTTAAACAAGTTGATTGAGATGAATGGCTGCCATTTAGTAACATTGGGAGATATTCACTTTGCAGAAACTTACTTTTTCCTACTCAAAGAAAAGCAGTTTATGTTGTTTACCATGTCTGTATTTTAAGTTAGCGAATGCAGAACAACTTATATTCGTAATACATTTATGTTGCAAGTCTTTGGGTGTGTAATTTGTTGGAGAATTGTGCTGTAAATATGTGTTCAGTATATGCTGTCGTAACTTTGCAGTGCTGAATACTTACTGTCTACTTAATTATAACTGTTACATTGTTATGTCCAAATGTTAAATATGATTTTGTCAAAGCTATATCTGAAAAGCTCTGTGTAGATGTGATCAGTATACAATTTCTTAAATCTGTCAAGTAAAAAAAAATTGTGTAAGTTTAGATAAAGTGTAAAGTGTAATGTGTTTCTTTCTCCATTGCATAAGCGGAGTGGAAAATAAATACTTAATTTTAATTGAAACTATGTTTAAGCATTAAGCATAATACAGAGCACTACATATTACACACTTTGCATTTTAATGTAAACTAGACAGATTTTTTTTAGCTGGTTATGTTCTTTATACAAAATTTGACTTCATGCAAGGTTTTTTTTTTAATTAATGAAATGCAAGGAATCAATTTTGTGAAATGTTTTTACATGCTAGACATAAAGTGAAGCCCTAATAAAAGGCCTACTAATACCTATTGTATCCTACACAATTTACAGTAGACAGAGATTAATACCTTCAAAATAATTGGGATTTGTGAACAACCACAATATTAGAAAATACTACCAAAAGGAAATGCAGTTGCATTTTTAACACACCAAACAAACCTTTGTATTCATGTGTAAAGAAAATTGTTGGTACAACACTATGACTCATTGTGAGAATACTGTGTATGTGTGCTTATACGTACCAAGAAAATAAGTCAAATTAAAAATACAGGTTTAAAACATTTTATCATCTAAACATTTGAGCTGTGAAAACTAGGCTAAAACTAGCCATGTAGCAATCTACTTGAAAAAGAGGAGGAGAGTGGGGTTTGATTTCTGTCTGATAGGTGAAACTATACCATTGTTTCCATTATATATACTGTGTGTATATATATGTATGTGTATATATATATATATATATATATATATATATATATATATATGTACGCGCGTGCGTGTGTGTGTGCATGTGTGCGCATGTGCGTGTGTGTGACTGTGTGTTTGTGTGTGTGGTTGTGTGTATGTGTGTGTGTGTTTGTGTGTGTGTGGTTGTGTGTTTGTGTGTGTGTGGTTGTGTGTGTGTAGGTCCTTTTCTTCTGTCAGCATTATTTAAAAGAGTTTTTTGGTTTAATTTTGTTGGAAAATTTTTGCTTTTATTTTGAGCTACAAAGATTTTAAATAATACTTTTGAGTGCATGTGTAATTTTGTGGAAACATACATAAATAAATATTACTGGTACGCTAGCCGGTCAATCTACTGCCCCTCTTAAAACAGTATGCTTTATCAAAATATCAGGATTACGTCACCTAAGTTTAAACTGACAATTAAGATTTGTAAAAATAGACTAGTACATGTACATGCTGCCAAAAAAATTTCACTATTGTGTAAGACAAAAGCTAATATTTGTATACAAACACTACCAGCCCCTGGAAAATATATTTGTAATATGTAGGACAATTGAATTTTCAACATACTTATCAGTTTTTTTATTTAGTCTTTGTAATAAATCCAGTTTTGTGCACGGTACTGTGACGCGTCTTGCTACCGCTGCATCATTCAACGTTGAGTTGTTGCACTGCCCTTACTTGTATTGATATTTTTAGAAATTGAGAAAGATTATGTTTTCTCTCTTTTATTCATTGCTTCACCCTTTACGCGTGTGGTGTTTCACAAATAATACAGTTTACAAAAGGTTATCATTCACCAAATAACAGTTACGTACAGTATTAGGGTTTCAAACTAGCCATTGTATGATAAAAGCTTTTGCTGTAAGATAAAAGACTCTAGTTATCACAGTTTACTGTCCATCAAAACCAAATGCAACAAACGAAGAAACTAATATTACATGAGCTACTATTATCTTAAAATTTTCACTGCTGCTCGCCGTGTTCCCAACACCAAGATCTCTCCTTCAAAAGAGACAGTTCGTTAACATTTTTTAAAGTTTTGTGTCCCTGCAACAGCGCTCGTGACATCTCGCTCACCAATCTAACATTCCAACATGACCTCCTCCCTCCGCCATCATTGCCTGACTACATGTTTGTTTATATACAATCACAGGATGCCAGCTTCCTACAGTCTTAACAACTACCCTAACCTGCAGCGAACATGCATAGCTTAATACCCTTGTCAGATTAATACAACAGAAGCCAAATTTACCAGAAACAGCAAAATTCAATTTAAAAAGGTATACAACAAAAGATGTCAAATATTGAATCTATAGTTTTTACTTCAAATATTAAAGAATACAGACACAAATACATGAATTGATAATGAAAAAGTGCACATCAACAGAACTACATTTGCGGTGCAATACCCTAAGCAACCCAGTGAAAAGGCTAACCAACATATGCGTCAATAATCTACGTCATTAATAAATTCCATGAAAAAGGTGATCGACCACAGTGTTGGCGCCAGAAATCCTGCAGCCTGGGGTAGTTTGCAACACTTGGAAGTTACTCATCTTACCAATAAAATTTAATAAACTACTAAAAACTGCTTAGACTCAAATAAAAAAAATACAAGAAAGTTATATCAATAAAATTTAATTAAAATTCTACTGTGGTCAATTTGAAACCAATCAAGCCAGGACACTAAGTAAAGAACTGAATTTAAGTTAATTATGTCCCCAATAAGTTATTGGATCCTGTTGTATCATCCTGAACAACTGATGAAGCAACACTAAGACACACAGCAAGAAAGGAGAGAGGGTCATATTAAAAATATACATTTTGAAGGTATATTTTTGCATAGACGCAATGAAGAACATGTTTATTGAGCACTTCACAAATTGCAATAAATTTATTTTGCATATTTTTTGCTACGCAAGTGTTACTTGTAGGAAAGGTGATAAAAATGTAACAGAAAAAGAGTGCAGGATTTCTTAAGTTTGTGAATGGTAATTGGTGAACAACAATGTGAGCTTTCATAGCAAATGTGTTGTGTATTGCAGAGTGTACTGCCTCATTGGAGATGGGGAGAGTGCGGAAGGCTCCATATGGGAAGCACTCCACTTTGCGAGTTACTATCGTCTCGACAATCTGTGCGTGGTGTTCGACATCAACAGGTTAGGCCAATCGCAACCCACGGCTCTCCAGCACGACATTGCCACCTACGAGAAGAGGGTTGATGCCTTTGGTTTCCACGCCATTACTGCAGACGGTCACGACATTCCTGAGCTTATCAAGGTTAGTAATGAAATACCATCTAATCAGCACATGTCCTGGGGTGAAACTATATGATAACGAGAATGTGTGTATTACTTTCTAAACTTAGTTTTTGTTTGCTGTTAAAACATGAATTTTAGTATTTACTCAATATGTTTTAATCTTTTACTTTTCTACTTTTAAATATGTCTGTGTTTTTTTTACCACTGAGATTTCTTAGTTGCAACTTTTTAACTGATAACGAAACCTGCCTTCTCTCAGTATGAGCCATAGACAGTGTTAACATACGTATTAAAAAAATGTTTGTGTGTGCATGCATACATGCACATTCATAAGAATTTGGGATTGTGTAAAGGTACTGAACCTGAATTAGGTACTATAGTTGATATTTACAGCCCTCTACAACATAATGCACAAAACTCTTGCTCCTCTCGTGTGTTCATGTTATCAGTTCCTCTAAATTCTTTGATTCAGTTCACTTGGCCTTTCGTCAGAGGTCACCACAACTTCCCTCTGTGTGGTTGATAACCACAGTCCTGATAAGGAATTCCAAAGCCTTTAGTTTGGTTGCTGCTATTCTTAGCAATTCTGCTTAGTTTGTCAAGACAGATGTGATCTTCTCTTTTCTTGCTGAATGTTTTTTCTTATCAGATTCATTACTACTTTGAAAGGAATCGGAAATGTTATGCATTAATAATACGGTATTACAGTGGTCCCTCGTTAAGACAAACCCTATTAATACAAAATAGTTTTCTTTCTGCTTGGAATTAGATGAGAAATTAAATGTTTACTTTAATGCTTAATAAAAATCCCTCATTAAAAAAAATGTACATCAAATTCAGTGGTTTAAAGAAGTAATGTTCATGATAAGGAAGTTTGAATTTTCAGAATAAACATCCTAAACATATATTCACAGGATTTTTGAGTATTTGGGAATACCTGTTAATACAATCCTCATTATAGTATTACAAACTGCAAAACATTTAGGTACCTTCAGGTGTGTTATAATGAGGTTCTACTATATTTATGCACATTCTGTAAATTCATGTTGTAAGATAGGTATGTTGTGTTTCACTAAATAATAATTATTGAGTAAATTTAAGAATTAAGACACCTAGAGTTGTATATTTCTGAGTCATGTCTTCTGTGTGGTTGTCAGTATAATAAATGTTCATTGAAAAGGTAGAGTTAGGGATTTTTTTAGCAGTCATTTGCAGGTCTGAATGTAGATGTTACAACACATACCATTATGAATGACACAAAACTGATGAGTTTGATACCTTTGTATTTGTGTTAGTCATTTGAAGTGGCTAACAAGTACAGTGAACTCTCGATTAACCGTTTTAATGGAGGGGGCCGAGGTGTCGGATAATTCAAAACGCCGGATAATCCGCCTGTACCTTTTTTTTTGGCCCGCTCGTAAACAAAAAGTCTCTAAACCGCCCCCCCCCCCCACCATTCCTAACCCTATTCGATAAATAATGGCCGCGCTCGTTACTAAATGTCGTTGGGCGTGCATTTATTTTATTATAGTATTATGTACGTAATAATTTATAAGGCTGTCAAATATCTTTGCACCCTTAAGCACAAAAAAAAATTGTAACAGATGAACATAAAACAAACTGTGGGAGGTAAACTAAGTTATACAGTATAAAGTGCGTTCAAGTAAAATATCTTTGCACCTACAATATTATAAAAATAAACATTTCACAGGCACACATTCTACTTACGTTTGTCACACATGCTTCCATTTTCTGTTGACTTTCCAGCCGTTTGAAAATAAAATTCACTTCAGAAATTACCAATCTTGGCCCATTATCTCACACGTTTTTCTTATCTACGTTTATTAAATACGAAAACAAGAATTGGGGAGGGTGTGAAAGATTATTTAATAAACATTTTAATACACTTTGAAACACGTTAATTCATATCTTATCCTTAAGCCCACGAAAATGCTGTAGCCATGCACATAAACAAAGTTTAAGTTACTCATCTTAAATAAGTGAAAACCACTTGAGACCTACACAAAACACATTTCCTCATCCTAAACACGCTAAATTGCGTTAGGCCTACACAAAATATAATTTTAAACAATAAAAAAAAATTTGGCCTACATACATGATAATACACTAATGAAAACTTGCCATACGACAAACAAGCCATGCCTACTTCGCTTGAAAAAAATTTTTAATGGATTTTTGTTGTTTTGATGCACTTTCTTTTTTCCTAATTGCGCTACGAATTTTTCTAACAGTGAGTTTATCCGCCAACGGTGTATCACTCTCTTGCTCTAAATAATTCAACAAATTTTCAGTCCATTCCAGCGCCGCCGAGTACATAATACGTTTCTGTGGAATCAGGTCACCATCACTATCTTCCGATCCAGATGCGCTGTCATCTGATTCTCCTCCTGTTTGACCTTGTGCGCATTGTATTATCTCTGCATCGCTCAGCACCTCGTGACCTGGCAGGGTACAGTCCACCTCATACCATTCTGTAATACAGGCACTGTCAAACATCTTCGCACCCTTCCATGCCACGTAAAGAAGCAGATAACTTTTCAGCCGAAAATTCTTCACCCCTTGAACCCTGCAAAATCTTCAATTTCGATGTCTGGGAAGATTTTTTTCCAAGATTTAGATATGGTTGTGGGCTTGATTGAGTTCCAAGCTTTTGACACTCCATAAATTTCTTCCAATACAGTTAATCTTTTCCAGAACGTCTTGAGATCAGTGCCCTCGTCGATATGTCTCCTTAGAAGACTGCCCCTGTACAGTTTCTTCATCGTGGCAATAACACCTTGATCCATGGGCTGAATCAGTGATGTTACATTTGGTGGCAAATATTTGACAAATATTTGTCCATCGTCCAATTTCAAAACGTCTGCACAAGGATGTGACGGTGCATTGTCCAGTAGCAATACAGCTTTTTGTGGCAGGCCTTTCGATTGTAAGTGCTCTCGCACTTGTGGCACCAAACTGTGATCAAACCAAGATTTAAAAATTTGTCGATCCATCCATGCTCCCTTTTGATTGAAATATGAAACAGGCAAATTAGATTTTTCTGTTCCTTTGAAAGAACACGGCTTTTTTGCTTTGCCTATTACACAAAGTTTCACTTTGTGTGCGCCGGTAGCATTTGCGCAACTCATGGCCGTCAATCGTTCTTTACTGGACTTGTGGCCCGGTGCACTACGCTCAGATTCAAAAGCTAGTGTCCTGGAAGGAAGACATTTCCAATACAGGCCAGTCTCGTCTGCATTATAGATTTGTTCCGGTTGTAAATTTTCAGTTTCAATGAATTCTTGGAACTCTTGACAAAAATCACTTGCTGCAGATGTATCAGCACTTAACTTTTCACCTTGAACCGCAATTTCTCGTATTCCGTGA
>PNEQ01106782.1:0-14535 GCA_003012365.1 Medauroidea extradentata
TGCTACCGAGTGGCGAGTGATCGCGACTGACTTCGGTGGCTCGTGCTCCCTCTTTTATACCCTTCTCGGGTCGGTCTGTGGTGATTGGCCGGCCGCTCGCCTAATGAAGAGACGGCTCGGGCGCAAGGGGGCGGTCCTTCCCTCCTCTGTGGTCTCTGTGCTGCGGGTGGCGTGTCTACAGGCGGCAAAGCGTCTTGTAAGAAAAATACGTTAAATTATCCTTGCCCAGGGTTTTTGTGAACGAAGGATAACTAAGGACGGGTTAGGTAGGCTTTATATTAAATATTTGGAGTCAGGTTAGAGTGCACTGACGTGTGCGGGAGTAATAAGGGTAGAAAGGATTAACAATGGGTGCGGGAATATGGAACGGGCAGGATGAGGCGGCGGCTTCACAGCTCAGGACGCTGCGAGCATGCGTCACTGTTCTACTTCAGCTGGAGGACTTATTAGCAGCATGATTCACTAATGCATTGCCTGCTTCAAAGCGAGGCTGACTTCACCAACACCTTTGTGGGCCATTCTTCTTATGGTCCAGTTCGAACACGTATCACCATTTAGATCTGTTTGAATTGACTTCGGAATATCTCTGCTTGCCAACCCTGTCAAAAAATGATAGAGGACAACAGTAAAGGTTTATGTGTGTGTGTTCATGTGTATGACTACATAGGCAGTGCAGTTAGCATTTGCAACCGACCTCTTGGCTGCTGCATTTCTAGCAGCACTGAAACAATTTGCTTCCCAGCCACTGTGTCCTCTGAAAATGGCACAAATATGGTGGGTGCACACAAGTACTTGAAAGATGTTTACAGCTTCTTGTTTCAGGGTGACAACAGAAAGTACATTCTGAATGAATATGCACAACAAGGTATGAAGTGGTATTCATTGCACCTGCAAGCCCGCACTTCGGTGACCTCTGGGAGGCAGCTATCAAAGAGAATGAAGCAGCACCTAAACAAGATGTGGGTACTCAGGTGCTCACTTTTCAGGAACTGGCTAAACTACTAGCACATGTATCAATCGTGCTAAACTCAAAGTCACGATGTACACCTTCCACTGATCCTGATTAATAGAATGTGCTCACACATGCACACTTTTTCATTCGTAAATCTCTCGTGGCAGTACCCAATCATAACTTAATCCAAGTACCCATGAATAGACTGGACAGGTGGAAAAGGCCACTCAGTTCCTGAAGCAGATTTGGAGACGATGGAGCCTGAAATACTCGTACACTCTTCAGCACATGACCAAGCGGACCAAACCTGCTCCCATTACTCAAGTTGGCCAATTGGTTCTGTTCAAATACTCTAATTTGTCACCCTTGAAGTGGAAAACAACTCGTATAACTGCAATCCATCCAGATCAAGATGGTGTGGTGAGAGTTGTGTCGCTCAGCACATCTTCTGGAAATTTGCCCCACTCTGTCAAGATGATTCGTCCACTACCTCTGAACGTATTTTAAAGTCCTACGAATTGACAGTGTATGTATGTGTAAAGCCTAAAATTTATCCCTGTTGTGACTTAAAATTTTTTTTTGGGAAAATTTGATATTTTCAGTGAGTGGATTATTAGTCCCTCTTGTGACACATGATATTTTTATAGTGAACTCGGTGGTTGTAGTTGGCCATCCGCTATGTTGGGGAGAAAAAAAAGTTGCATCATCATAGTGTCCATAATCTAACAGACCTAGCAAATTGCAAACAAAGGGGAACACATTTTTACTGTAATGAAAATTTTACTTCAGTCTTCAATTTCTAATTTTTTACACCTTCTTCAAGAAGACACTACTCACCAATATTGCAAAAAATTTCTTGTTTATTCACTGTCCACAATATACACCAACTGCAACTTCCAAACATTGAACCAGCATGAATATTGACCTTCAATGTTCTTACTAGACACAAACTAAAGCATATGAGACTGGCATAGTGGTAGTGCTGACCAAATGCAACCTACCGAAGAACAGAATCTGAGGTTTGGAGGTATGGGACTTGGAAGAACCAGGCTAATAATAACAGGAAGGCCGTTAAGCAGACAAATCTAGACTGAAGCACCAGCCAAGAAGAAGGATTTCAACATATTGGCATTTTGGAACAGCCATAGCAATATATAGAATTATGACGAATTAGGTAAGTTATCGATCAACACAAAATAAACACAGAAGAATATTCAGGGACATGATCCTGTGGAGATAAAAGTCTTAGCCACCAGAAGATATGAGGATACTTGGAGGTGGAACAAAGCTAAAGTAGCATGATCATCACAGACACTATGATCACAGTTTTCCAACTGAAACAGTGCTAAACTTCCTGGAAATACTGTGCTCATTAAGAGTTTTTCAGTAAGTCTAAAAATTGCTGCACTTAACATTTGGTTACCTCAGCAAAGCCTGTCTATAAAGTTGTTTCACTATTGTCAATAATACATGACTATGTTCACTGCAACATTTCAATGTCTTGTTATAAAGCTGTTTGTTCTCATATTTAGACAATTTTATCACGCACAGCAGAAATTCCATAACACTATGCACAGCAACAGTGAGCAAGACTGTTATAAACTAGGGTTTTCAAAGAATCTGGTAAAGCTCGCTCATATATGTTTTCCACTTCTGTTTCCTCACCTTCCCCCTCGCAATTCCAAGTTGGATTTTACACATCAAATTTGTGCTCTAATTTATTGATTAGGATACTGGATTTTGTACATTGTTTCATTATTGTAATTGAAAACCTGCTTACTCTGTCATTTACATTTTGTTAACTTTTAGTTAGGATTACTGACAAACTGCATTAGTTTTTTGAACACAGATTTCTTTGATGTCATTTTAATACACAAGCAGCTTGATAAAGACCTTAGATATCAGTACAGAGTGGCGTGATATACAGTGTTTTTAAAGATACTGTATCTTTTGAAACAAATGATATAGCTAAAAGTCTACACAGTATTTACTGTTGTCTTCTTCCCATTAACATTGAAAATATTGAGTGATGCAAAAATTTACTGTGCAGATTACATCCATATTTAATTGTCTGACAAAAATGAAATAAAATTTTATGCAATTGTATTGCAAATTTGTAAGTCCTAAGACAGAAATGATAACAAACCATCTCTCATAAACAACGTAGCCATTAGCAAAACCCCAATGGCAATCCAAATTTACTAGAGAGGACACATCAATTCTTTTTACTATGTTCTTATACTGCCAGACGAGTAAATGGGCATCTAGGTACTCAGTATACACAGTATAGGAGCAGACAATATGGAACCGAAAATTGAGAGCGTATGTTTGTACTTCGTCAGAATATGCTACTGTACAACGCAGGTAACTGCAGTAGATGCTCCTAGTATATACCACCAAAAAGCCTCGGTAAGTAATAATAATGTACACTGAAATATTGTACATGACTTAGTCCAGCAAATACTGGTTAATGGGTAGCAGTCATAAATTGAGAGAAAAACACAAAAAAGTACTACAAATTTATGCTTGGCTAAATATATCATTACCATTGTAATGTAACAATCGTATCTAGTAAATAACTTATGGTCATGGGGAACAATTTTAATCGCAACTTTATGAAACTTGAACCAACTAACAAGGCGAGAGGCGCCCAAAACTCAACTACCCACCATCGGCCAAGCTCCCGCCATAATGCTCCTAGGAGCCAAACCCACCAAAAGGCAAGAAACGTCTGTCATGACCAATGTTCAGGGCAATCATAACAGGAAAGCAATAGATCAGTGAGAAAACGACACATACTTTCTTGGAGTTAAAGCAGTATATTCAATAATAATTTACATCAATTCCTCTCTTGGCACAATTCAATTAATTTTCAGAGGCACAAATCCAAACATAGACTTTTCACAAAAGTCAATTTTACAGGCTTGACCTAAGAGCTTTTGCCCTACAACATACAAAAAAGGCCGTCACAAACACAGTAATTTTCTCGGCTTCCTGTCATAGTATACACAAATAATACATTATATAACTTGCCCATGCAAGTGCAAAGCCCTTACACACTGTACTCTTTTGCACCAAAGTCTAACACTACTCTAACATATGGCACTAATCCATAGGGGTTAGACACATTACCCTCCTACATAGACGACTCAAAGCCTTTCAAATTAAGCACCCTCTGTTCCGAAATGCCCAAAATGCATACAACTCACCTCCCCAATCACAAACCAGCTCTGTGCACCCAATTTTGCTTTCAGACCGACTTGGAGAAAGTTTAATCGTCTACAACGATGTCGCAATCGGCAATTTCCAAATGACTCGGAAGTTTCATGAGTCGCTATTCCCTGACTTCTTCGAAACCATGTATTCTGACAGGGATCCTCATCCAAAGAGACACACTCCCTACTCTCGGAAAAGGCGAAAATCAGGACGACTCACCAACTTATCAGATTCTCAGCCACCACTAGTCTCCAGCCACATACCACGGCTGCGAATGGGCCATCCAAACCTCTTGTTAATTCCAAAGGCAATCGGGCGATCACCCCTTCAGAAAGGACGAAGAATCTTCCCTAGTCAAATACCATCGGCACCGCGACTTCGTCGGATCACCACACACAGATCGTCCACCTTAGTAGCTACCTCCTCATTCCACTCGCCTTGCCCGAATGAGCCCCGCTCGCCCCTCCTTCTACCAGGCAAAACTTCCCCCCCCCCTATTTTCCCCTTCTCCCAGCCGAGACCCCTGAGACTCCCCTCCCATTAAGGCCGCCTCTCCACGGTCGTTAGAGGGGTAGACCCGACTGAAGGAGCGACTCAAGATGCCCCGAGATAACTACCCAACCCACCCCCATTTGACCAGAATGGTGAACACACCAAGACTGAAGCACAACTGACAGGGAGAAGAAAAACAAACTTCTGTCGACAGACGTCCTCAAAAAAAGGGAAACCAAACCTAAATAAAATCAGACCAAAATCTAGCAAACTATAAAAAGAAAGCCCAAAAACAAACACAACCAATCAAACCTACCATTAAGGACCCAACCCTGATCAGCCACCCAGATCAAACTCATCACTGTACTTTAAAGAACAGCAATGTAAAATTCTTATTCCAGAGCCTTGTCTGGTATGTTTTTTTTTTTTTATTTAAACTTTTATACAGTCAACTATTGTATCTAACCATAATAAAAATATTTAAAGCTGGAAGCTATCTTGGAATAATGTTTCCAGGTATGATTACTTAAAAATATATAATTTTCCAGTGAATAGTTATTACCAGAGAATGCACAGTACTGGAGCTACAAAGCTAAGCTGCGGCAGACATGTTATCGACTACAGGACAATGTTGCTGTACTTACATGGAACTGCCAGTTTTTCCGCTCATTTTGACACAATCAATAATCCTACTTGTATTTCTAGAACACTATCGTTATTGCCAGTTAAATATGTTTAAACACAATTTTAATGCAATTTTCAGGCTTCAGGCTACTGTTACGTTTTGGGCTCACATAACTGGGTAAAAATGTGAAAATTCTTGGTATGTAATTCAAAACACATCCATTTTTGAAATTTTATTTTCCTTAAAAGTAATCTTATGTTATTTTTTCCTTTTTATTTTCCTGTGTTTATTTTTTCATTGTTTCGAGAGTTTTTGCAGAGAGTACCTATAACCACCAACCCAGATGCCTACTGGCGAAGATGCACAAAGGATTTGAAGAAGTCGCGAACGTGAGGGGTTTGAAAGTATTATTCTTTGATGAGACAATGGACAGAAGTAGGAATTTTATGGTCAATATTGTCACAATGGTAAATTTAAGGGATTTATTTCATTGATTTTATTATTCTCATCCATACTAAAAATAGGTGGTAAAATTATTTTTGGTTTACAATTTTAAAGAGTATTCAGTTTTCGGGAAGTCACTTCTTTACAATTAAGATCATGGACACCTTGAGTGTTCTCTTACAGTCAGGTTGAGTTTTTGTTGTTCGCTGTTCTTGGAAGCCTGCAGAGGTTGTTGTCACTGCAGTGCTTGCATATTCCTTTGTGGGCAGTGTCCTGGTAGTACGGGCAGGCTGATGGCCTTGTGTTAGGTTGTAGGTATGTGAGGGGTGTGGCGGTGGATGTGTCAGTGTCGCAAGGTGGTTGTGCGCTTTGGGGCCTTCTGGCACCTTCGGTGGCAGCCTTCTGAGGGCACTGGGTGCTTCTGTCAACACTCCCGACCCCCGCTCCCCTGTCCCACATTAACATTTGTAGTAGGGCAGATACACAGGCAGGGTGTACATTTCTGTTGTTCCAATCCCGGACAGTCCCCTCTCCCGTGAAGTCAAACATCGCTGATGAGTGAATGCCCTGTGGGACAGAGATAGAGAGAGAGAGAGAGAGAGAGAGAGAGAGAGAGTAAATGTCGTGCGAGTATGTAAATAAATCATCGAAAGTTCTAGAAGGCTCGACCGAGGTTTATAAATATGTACCTGCCAGCCATGTTTTGATGGGCTTTATTTTTTGGGACTTTTGATGAGCTATTTGATACTTTGAGCTTATTTTGGTCTTGGAACTTTTCAGTGGTTGACAAGCTTTTTATGGCTTAGTTTTGTGACTTAGAGCTTCGGCGAGCATGGCGATGCCCAGGTGGGATAGGCGTAGGCCTAAGTGCTCGTGATGCCAGATGGCAGGTTTCGGCTTAGTTAGTTTTTTTAGTATTTATTTTACTACAGGTATTAATTTAATATTCAAGATTTTACTATGGGATAAAAAGACTGCAAGTAGCCTGGGATTGATGAGACATCACTGGACGAGAGCATCAAAACCATAAGTATCCATTTTATTATTATTATTTAATTATTAATTTTCTCTAGTTTTCGTGTGCGGTTTGTATTATAAGTCACAGTACACAGTCACATTACACGAGTATTTGCTGTTGGCCAGTACGATTTTCCTTTATTTCAACTTCTATCATTACTCAATGCCCTTAAACAGTATTTCTTTATTGTAATAATCAGAACTATTGTTTCGTGGATAAATTCAATCTAAATCTTTTAATAATGTTATACCTTTTCATCACAATTGTTAACGTATTTTTATAAATTCACGTTTTAAAATAATTTTCCAAATTGTACACTTATTTCTGAAAACAGCTAATGTAATATTTTTTTGTACAATTTTATTTTAATCTTTTGTAATAAACACCAATTATGTGAATTCATTCTTTTATTTGAAGTATTCGGTCAGTATCTTCTTAACGGTGATAGCCCTTAATAGTAAAAGTTATAACCTAACTAAGCTATTGTAATAATAGTTGTTCATGTATGACAGAGTGGACAAGAAATATATTAAGCACACTACAAGATAGGAGATGCGACCTGTAGGGGTTGTTTTAGTCTGTGTTTGATCCACAGTACCCTCTCGCACACATTTCATAATCAGCCAAGCGGAATTATTTCTTAATTTTAGTAAGTTTGTTGGTTCATGTGCTCTACCAAACATTAGTTATTTATGTTGCTAGTCTACAAGGTGGAAGTCTTGTCTTTAAAATGTTTGTTGTTTTTATTTAGCTTATGACACAAAGAACTACGTATTCATTTGACCCACAGTTCTATTTAATAATTACAGAGCTTATTTTGTGTTTATGGTTTATCATTACGGTTCAGTTAATTGTGTATTTGTTAGTGATATTTATTTTCTTTCCACCTCGTAGTCGTAGCAGTATTCATGCAATCAGTTAAACAGACGTCCCCCATCATTACGTTCAACAACTTTTAAGTAATTTCAAAATTCTCTCATTTAAACAATAATTTAATTTTAATGTACTCTGCCCTATCTCCTAGCTTGTGACATTATATCTAAGACATATTGATGCCATCATACCGTATTTGCCGGCATATAAGAATACTATTTCTACATATTTTTGGCCTTCAAAAATTGCTACTCGTCTTATATGAAGATGCAAAAATTTTTGGTAGCCTAAAAATAGTTTGAAAGCTAAGCTGTAAGCTGTGGAGTTGTATGATGTTTTAAGAAATTGAATTTTTCATCACAAATGAAAACGAGATCCCCGTTTTTTTAATAAAATTTACGGTATAAAATTTTTATGGGCGTCATTCATAACAAAGGACACTTCCACGCAGCGAAGCGGCGATCTATACAGCTGGAGCATGTGCCTAGATCCTTTGTCTCGCCAGCCAACAACTCTCGGGCAGAGAAAACGAGGATCTAGGTTAGCATGCTTAGATCCTTTGTCTTGCAAGCACAAAACTCTCGGGTAGAGAAAATGAGGATCTAGGTACAGCGTGCCTAGATCATTTGTTTCGACGGCACAAAACTCTTGGGTGGAGGAAACGAGAATCTAGGTACCGTACCAGATATTCAGCCTCAGTCCGGTGTTACCAAGTAGTGCACAGCTGCCGTCAACTGATGTCGCCGGCCGTTGCAGTGCATTTCCTTGGCTCTTGGGCGCTTGGAGGGCAGTAGTAGCCAATGTTATTCGTGTGTGTGTCTACTATGATGTTTATTACCTTTATATGATGGTAATAAATGCACTGAAAATACTTAAAACTAAATTTTTAATGTTTCTGGCACAGGAAAAAAATATTTTCCTGTCGGGAATTTCAGAATTAGTCATTTACTTTTTTTCAAGATATTGTACCTTAAAAACCATGACTCATCTTATATACAGGCTCATTCTATATATCGGCAAATACAGTAATTATTTTGTTAACTTTTTGATGCCCCGAGTGCGTAAGTTTACACTGAGGCGGGGTCAGAAATGTTTAAGAAGACTTGTAATACCCGGGAAATGAAATATGTTTTATTTGTTTGAAGACACTACAGCCTACCAACACCGATTGTTGACACTGCACAGTATAGTTGGCGTATAGATGCCTTTAACCTATTACGAACAGTAGGAGCTTCATAAAGTATAATATTACTTTTGTGTTGTGCTAGTGCTAGCCTATAACGCAGCACAGAGTGCTCTGAGCGATGTTTGCAGAGTCTAAAATAATTTTGAATTGTAATTTTTATTTTTTGGTTTCTGACAGACTTAAATCTTCTTAAATCAGTGGTCTGTTTTTTCAAGAGTTTTCACTGCCTAATGATTCAAATAAAATTTCTAGCTACCAGAGTTCAATTTTTAAAATTTTATTTCATTTCACTTGATTAGTTTGGAATTGTGAAAAACTAATTAATTTTGGATTTTATCTAGAATTTTTAAAGAGTTAATTTAATGTTATAGTAGCACTAAATGCACTGAAATACTTAGCTTAAACCCTAATCCATCACCATGTAATTTTTCCAGGTTCATTAACTTTATTTGCACAAAAATTTAATAGCTTAAAAATTCAACATATTATTTAATTTTATATTTAGTAATCATGTCGTCGTCCCTCCTCAAGGTTAATGATCAGCATCATTTTAGTCAGCATTAGTATTGCATTTATGCTACTATTATAAATAAATCCTTGAATACCATAAAGATATTATTTTATTCATGGTAGTTAGTGTAGCAGCATAATTTGTTTTGAAAATATGTATTTGGATTACTGCATCTGAATTTCTAGCTGTTCTTAAGTGGCCCACCAGGACTCGCACGGTAATAGTTTTGTCACCACTTGTACTATTACCACCACTGTCCAAAACAAAATTCTCAAAAATGACACCATCCTCTCCACAATTTCCAATCATACCAATCACACCAACCAAACCCTACTCAACACCCAACTTACATACGTGGTCGCTCACCCCACGGGCCAATATTATCTATACTACAAATAATAAATTTTATTTATTGTAAAAATGAAACACAAAGGCGTGAGAGGTTCCAAAATTAAAATTATTCACTTGAACAAAGTTTATGATGAAATGAAAAAATTATTCCAAAAAAAATTATTGAAGCACTATAATACTAGGGAAATAGTTTTCTTTGTAACAGCCTGAACAAAACCTACAAACAAAATATAAGATTGTAACTTACCAAGTTTTCCTTTCCTATTCTGAATATTATATGCCATTTTATGCCTGCAACAACCTGGAATGAGCATTCATAGTAAAAAATATACAACAATAAATACATTTACACAAACAACAATAAATATAATACAATGCCACAATAAAACCCTGATTATTTTAAGTGATTGCAGCCAAAATTTTGAGAATTTGCTTTCCATTAAAAAAAAAAAAAAAAAAAAAAAGTTTAGGGACGTTACATTATACTGTAATTTGGGAAATGTATTTACTTTTTCTTCCCAAAATACAGTATTAGGTACTTACAATTGAATGTGAAGCACATGTGCCAAACAGGACTCTAAAATCATTTTTGCATGCTGGTGTCCAACAACGCTGCGACAATGTTTCAGAACCTATAATCTTGCTTGCGAAGGACCTTTTTAATGGACACATTTATCATTCTCTGGAGATGTCACCGTACGTATCTGGAATTGACTGAAATGTGAATTCGAAGTTTATGTATTTCACACATGCATTTATTTTATTGGCCATGTAACTGAGACTTCTCAATATTTTTTTGGATACTTCAAAATGCCAGTAGTGCAATGTACGTATGTACACTAATGGTCACCCTTGTGTTTGTACACAATGGAATTCATCAAACTATAATGTCTGTAACTAAAGTTTAAGTGTTTTTAAGTCCTGTATTCTTGAAAAATAGTTTTTATACTGTTATTTGTTACTTAAATTATTTATATTGCCACTTTAATTTTTAGTTCATGCATAATCAGTGAGGCATGGCAAATTGCCATACTTTTTTTCTCACTGTACCAACTCCACTGGCATGCTGTAGCTTCTTTTATCTTTACCCAGCAGAAGCACGTTACTCGTTGAAGATGGAAGCTTTTATTTATATTATTTGTTTGTTCTTGAGAAATACCCAGCAATGATTGGAACATTAAATAAATACGTAAATAAATTATTTATGTGCTTATGCAAGGAAATATGTTTTGTGTATGGCAATCTCCTACCTTTTTAGGCAAAACTTGGGGTAAAAATGCAGGAAAGGGAAACCATACTAGAGTAAATACAATAAGTTGAGAGTGATAAATAATTGTAGGCAGTTTATACTCAACAGAGATAGAGACTGAAACACTAGAGAACTGACCTGACTCTCTGCATTCACCACTTCAATGAGAAGTTTGTCTTCTGATCCTGCTGACTGAGCGAGACGGGACATGGCCAACCCCACCAGACGCCGCACGTCTTCATTGTCTACACTGACTGGTGAAAGCCCACCAGGAGGAACAGCCTGAGAAACAAACATTTATTTACAACATCAGAACATTTAAGATAAGGTTTCTTGGCAGGAGAATGGTTTTAGCAGTCCTACTATGTGAGGTAAGGTAGAAGATACAGAGGACCAGCTTCACTGCTCCCTGCCTGCTAACGCTGGCCTACAGCATGGCTCCATGCTGTCACCTAGAGCAGTGGGAGAAACAGGAAGGTCAGTCCGCTGGGCTCCAGTACTGACAACTTCCTAGATGTGCAGCCAGAAAGCACATGGATGAAATCTCACACATGAACATTAACTTCATGAAACATTAAATGTAACTAAGAAGACAACACTTATCACTAGTAAGCACTGAAAACATTCAAAACATCTTGTGTAGAACAGATTATATTCAGTTTATTCACAGTCTTGTTTACATTTCACTTTGCACAAACAACCTGAGGGAACAGACTGGCCACTGGCTTGCTAAAGAAAACATCAAATGTAAGACTTCTGTGTAATCAATTTATTCCTCTTTTCACCCATATAAGTAATTTTTCTGTTCATTTTCAAGCTGCAGTCTGTACTTGCATTCATACTGAAATAATCTGCAATGCCTATTTAACATGAATTAAAACACAAAAGATCTTTCATCATTATCAATCTTTACTTGTGGCAGATTTTCTTCACTGCTTGTGTCCTCGGCTCCGTGATATACTGCTAGCTTCTTAAAGGCTTGTTCCCGAGTTTTTTTCAGACTGGAGCCAATAACTCAAATATTTTTTAAACCAAAAGTTTGGAAAAAATTTGAGTCAATGTGCAATCACATGATGCACAATACTGTGGACGTGTTTTTTAAAATAATGTACCATTCGCCAGCAAAAAAATAATTTCCTTAATTTTTGCTTATTTTCACGACGAAAAGCGTGGTACTTTGGGTAATGAAATCTAAAAAACTGTTCAGTATAATTCTACAAAAAAATTCAGCTACAAATTATAACATATAAGTGTCAAAACTGTGTAGCGAAATTTTGATATGAGTATTAGGTAGCAATAAAAAAAATATTTTTGAAATCACTGCAAAACTCCGTAACAAGGCCTTAAACTCTACAGTGGTAAGTTCCCCTACACCAACATATTTAACTTAGTCATGCATTTCCAAGACTGTCAAATACCATTAATTCTGACAATATCAATAATATCAAATTTATTGGTTTTTGAATGTACACCATTGCTCATGTTTTGCTGATCAAACCTGTGTTGGATGACAAATAACGAAAAATGAAGAAGAAAAAAAATATAAATAAAACGCACACAAAAATAGGAAAAAAGAATCCCAGAGGATTTCTGTCAGTTTTTTTTCCTTCAAAATAATTGTTACTATAGACAACAAATAATTCTAGAGCTAGAATTCAGTCGAATATCGTGACAAACACACCCAGACACAGAAGACAGACACAAATATAGAACCAGATTCCCAATATGAAAAAAGATGGAAATAGACAAAAAAGTGATCAGTGGACAACAAACACAAGACAATAGACAACACAACACAAGTTAAAACCAACGAAATACGCAATGTGTCTGGGATTGCAAACTATGCCCGTTTTCAAGCTGAGACACAGCTGGTCAGAACACCAAGATGCGTTTAGTGTGCGTTTTACATATATATTTTTTTTTCTTGTTCATTTTTCGTTATTTGTCATCCAACACAGGTTTGATCAGCAAAACATGAGCAATGGCGTATGTCCACAAACAAATAAATTCTAATTCTAAACTCCCACTGCAACAAACATTTAAAAATTTAATCAATAATATAGTTTATAGAAGTTTTCAATTGAGGAACTTCATTATGTTTCTCAAAATGATGAACACAGCCAGTTCACAGCTATTTGCATGGGTTGTCTGTCTAGCCTGTTTTACAATAGGGTAAATGAAATTAAAATACAGTGAACAGCTACACGTGCAGTGGCGTGAGAAAGTCCTGCTACAAGTGCAGTAGCTTATATAAGTCTTCAGTAACTTAAACTTAATTTTGGATTTATTATTCATTGCTGTAAAAACTGTCGAAGGTGATAATACTAACATAGGTGACAGTCAAAATAATTTCTTTAGGTCTACAATGGTTATCAGCAAGAGTCAAAGCATTTTAAAATTTTATATTTTGATCAATACAGTATAAGAAAAAAGCTTGTATATATTTTATGAAAATATTTAAGATGAACAAACTGTTTGACAGTTATTCCAGAGAGCGAGTTTACAATACAACTACAGTCGCAGTGATCCTCAAACACTGTAGTTAGGTTCACAGGTACTGAAGGTATAAAGGCAGCCATCTGAAAGAGGCATAGTTTAACCAAGTGTAGGGTGGGAAGGAGAGAGGGAGAAGTAATCTGCGGGGTTGTCACAAGGCAGAGTAAAGTTCTGTGGAAACATGGAAACTAGCCGCTGTCTTTTTAATTCATGAAGTACTAAACTTAAGGAATTAAAAACAAAACATGTTTAAAAAATTAATTACTATTTTGCCTTCAGTAACACTAAAAAGACAATTTTGTACCAAAAAAAACATTACGGTCATTAATTAAAACCATGACATCAAGAAGAATATTAATTGAAACATTGTGGTTTAAATACTGATGCCATGTGATGATGTCAATCAGATACATACTGAATATTCATTACCAACAAAATATGGTTGTTCAAAGCAAAAAATATTTTTCTTTGAATATCTAGGTCAAAGTGCTTATCCAATGTGTATTTTTAATGTATTATTGCTTCCTGCGAGTTGTGTTAACCTTGTACATAACAGTGTTTATTTACAAACACGGCCGAGTGCCTGACCAGATGTGCCAATCCCGTGCACGGACTCTGTAATGTGTACTAAACAGGGATCATGGGAAATACACAAGCAAATATAAATTGTACTGGTTTGTTGTAGATTGAAAATGTGTTTAAGAGTAATATAAGTATTCTTGTGGATTACTAATTATAAGTACAAAACGGCAACACGAGTGATTATTATGTGAGTCTAGAAGTTCGTTTTTGTAACAGTGTATTTGTGCCCTGAGAGTAGGAACTCCATTGTACGGGACGGCACGTCTGCAGTTGCGGACAGCCACAGTGTCCAGTCGGCCATCTAGCTAATGGTATATGTAAGGCACTTTGCCCTAGCTGGCAGGGTCGGCAGGGGCTCGGCCTTCGAAGCGGGTCAGCCTGGCACTCCCGCCTATCCTGCAAAGAATGCACGACTGCAAACTGACCCAGGGAGCCAGAGTCTGCATCCTACCTCTCCTCTCCACCTTTACCTGCAATACCACACACAACTGCTACCTGACCCAGGCAGCTAGAGTCTGCATCCTACCTCACCTCTCCACC
>PNEQ01106789.1:0-32905 GCA_003012365.1 Medauroidea extradentata
TACTGAAGTGTCAGATGAGAGGGGATAGTTTGGACACGTGAGTAGGCGGGGCCTACGGCTGTAGGCGAGAGAGAAAGAGGAGGGGAACGGTGGGAGGGGGAGTTCAGCGACCTTGGCGCGAACACCTGCGTATTGTCAGTGGCTCGGAGACTAGATTGCGTGTCAGCCTACTGTCCGAGTTCGGAGACGGCCTGCGCGCGTTAAAAAAAAAACTTGTCCGTTCGGTCTAACTTTTTAGTACGTATTTTATTATAACTTTTCGTACCACGCGCAGATAATCCGCACCGCGGATGATCCGATCGCGGATAATCGGGAGTTTACTGTATATATATATATATATATGCCTTAAGTAGCTGACTTAGCCAACTAAACTTCGTGCTCGCACATCCGCAAGAAGAAATGTGTTATCCAACTTTCTGTGTGTGTAACCGTCAATATCAGCTGTGAGTATTTGTGCCAGTTTATATTCAATTTTTTGTAACTATGTGTACACATTTCATTCAAATTTAAGTAAATTTAGTGCTGACATATACAACGTAAATAAAACACCTGGGATTCTATATGTTAAGAAAACATTTGTTTAAAAAAATCTGAGAACTGGAATACAAAGAAATAAACATACATGCTAGACAAATTTCTTTACCTTCCTTGCTGTCTAGAAATATGCATGAATAAATACACACAAGTAGTTCTTTTAATATCAATTTTAAAATTCAGCACAAATAATCCGTGATCTAACAGCAGACAATCCAAAATTCCTCTATTTGATAGTACATGTAAAGTCTGCAAAATTTTCAGTAAACATTTCAAGAACATCTGTTTTGTGTAACATAACTGTCAGGGAGCCTACGTTTGTTGTACACTTGTTTTTGGTAGTGATAGTTGGCAATACCGAGTTTCGGAAGTGAACTGGCAATTCTGGTAATAAGTTCAAGGTGTATCTTTGTTGACATGATCAATAAATGGTACTTTCTATCTGCAATATGTTCTAATGTTTTCTGGCATTGTACTCTGCAACCCAGCTAAAATATGGCAGTCGCGTGGAACTTTGTTTTATATTTCAGTTTGTCAATTTTACGTTGGATTTATCTAATATGGGTAACGTAACCTGCAAGAATGTAATTGGTCTTTGACAACTGTTGTGCGTTTACGGACATCGGTGTTGCGGTAGCTATTTATGCGAGTGGCCGTAACTATTTATTACACTGCTGTGGACATACTGTACCACTGTATTTTTACAATGGTGAGCCTGAATCTCGTTACGCTACAAGACAGTGTCGATTTGGAGAGCCACATGGTTTGAAAAAACTGAGAAATATTTGAAGGAGACTGAAAACTATTTAATCGCAACTGGCCAAGACGAGTGCCCCGACAAGGTAAAGATAGTTCTTCTCAAAATCCTGTTAGGCTCGCAAGGATGAGCCCTTTTCGAAACTTTTGACACATCCCACAAGCAGACAAGTTGGTGAATTCCAAGGTAAAGGATGCATACAGAATGTTCGTAGTGCCAAAAACAAATCTGATGTATGAAAGATTTGTTTCCTGCCAGCGCATGCAGCTCTAGGGAGAGTATTTTGACCACTTCTTGACAGAGTGTCGTTGTTTGGTGAAAACATGTAGCTATGATTGCCCCGTGTCACACGAAGAAAATATACTGGTGGACCGAACTGTCGAGGGCATCAGAGATTCATCCGTTCGAGAGTCACTGCAGAGATTAGAAAATGCTACTCTTGTTAAAGTTGCTGCACACTGCAGTCTGATGGAACAAAGTCACCAGCATGCGAAAGAGATATAAGCCCAGAATTCTCCCCAAGATAATGCTAGTTGTGATTATTTGTCCGGTAAAGATAAGAAGTCATCACGCCCCAAGCCAAACAGCAAGCTTGGGTGAAACAGTGAGAGCACATGTCATTGGTGATAGACACAGCACAAGTTCAGTCGATGCCAAACATATGGAAAAAAAATGTGCTACATGTGTCATTATGAATCACTTTGTAGCCTCTTGCAGAGTTTGCAAAGTTATGAAGGTAAAAGAAAATTATTCCACTAGTGAGATTCTTTACTGTGATACTGTGACAGTGAATTCTGTGGATCCTAAAAGGACCAAAGCAACCCATGTTAATTAGTGGAGGAAGCGCATACTGGTCGAAGATAAGGTAGTGAACATAGAATTGGCCTCAGGGTCGGAAATAAATATTTTACCACTCATCTGGTTTAAGGACGTTGACAAACATTTTAAAGTTAGGCCATCATCCCTCAAAATTGAAGTCTGGGATGGGACTATTCTTGCAGTCAAGGGGGTGGTTGATGTGTGTTCTGTTAAAGACCAAGAGTCTTAAGTTGAACTGGTGATAATTGATTCTGGCAGAACTCCCTTGTTAGGGTTACAGTATTGAGTTGATTTTAATATTGTGCAAAGGGTTCACTCTGCTTGCGAAGAGGTAAAGGACAGATGTATTAAGGAACACAGTGAAGTTTTTATTGGTATTGGCTGGTTTCCACAAGTGGCTGGTACTGTATTAATGTTTGTGACCATAGGCATCTTGTTTGTAAGCATACATGAAGAGTTCCTGCAGTCAGGCCTGCAATGAGACAAGAACTGGACAGACTAGAACAGAAAGGTATTATTTATAAAGTTGACAAGCTCAATGCAAACACTTGGGTGAGCAACCTACTGGTTGTTGAAAAGACAAGTGGGAAGTTGAGGTTATTTCTGGATCCGACCAACCTCAATAAGGTAGTTGTCTGAGACTACCATTAGATACCGACCTCCAGGCACGGTGGCAACACAAAGCACAATTACTGGACAGTAATTATCCTAGGCATGTGTGTGTGTGTCTACATACACAAGCTCTGGAAATAAAATAAATAAAGTTATAATTAAACATAACATATTCCAGTGGAGAAGCAAAATACTGGAAGAGATTGCTATCCTAAGGGGTTACTGCCTTGCAAGTTGTTTTCATTTAAGCCATGATTGTTTTTATAACATTGATGCACAAAAAACAAAACTTTTTTAAAGGAATGTTTTGAAAAAATTAAAGCCTAAGAGCAGTCATACAATGCACAATTCCATGTACGCATATTGCAACATAATGCACAGAATTTTGCAAAGAATTAATTTGCCTGATTTGAGCTTATTGCCATAACAAAATTGGTGATACAGTACTTTCGGTAGAAAAAAAAACTAGGTTTATTGATACAAAAAAATGTTCTTGTGATAAAATAATGTTGGGGTCCTTCAATATTAAAATTATGTTGCTTTAAAAAAATATTTATAAAACCATTGCACAACTTAGGTTAAGGTGAATTCTTCCACAGGTTAGAAATAAAATACATTTTCTAATGGGAGAGTTAGGCACAGGGGAAAATTTCTCCCACTAGTTCCACGTCAATCGCTAATGTACCAGATTAAATATGAAATTATCAACTTAATGTAACTTACAATTCAGGAAATATCTGTGATTGGTCAGTTTTCTTGGTGCACTACCGATAACAGCGCTCAAGCAGCAGACAAACTGATAACATTGATGTTTATAGCCTGTAGTAGTATTAACCTTACTTAGGTAAATGTGCACTACCTGAGAGAGAAACAATTCTTGATGGTAAACATAGCAACGTACGATATGAGGCTAAACATGTACGAGCTGGTCGTGGCCGGAGTAACTGACAGTTTATAGTTAGTGATGCACCGCAGAGTCCTGGAACTGCCCTCTCGGCAGCTAGCAACACAACTGTCTAGCCCCTAGCTTATACACACACACTCAGTGCACATCACACTGCGCTACCCCAATACACTCGTGGCAGGGGATTGTCAAGGTTAAGGTGACCCTTGTGTTTGTAGGCCCGCAGGTCAGGTTCCAGTCTTACAGCCTACGGAGAAACAATGTCAACAAGCATACAAACTACGGTGGCAAGGGGTTTTCACCTCATCACACCAAGTTTTGACAACCTGGACACATCACAATGTTGTATACAACATGGAAAAAAATTACACCCTTTACAATATGCATACCAAGTCTTGAGAGCATTATGCAATGAAGTTCAATGGTTTAATGAGCATCAAATTATGGGTCTGCTGGAATCTAAACCAGCAAAATTAAAAAATTGAGTAAATCTCAGTGTACCCTCTACTTATGTACATAATTGAGCAAAACAGCAAACATTGGTCTCTTTTATCAAAAAAATTACTTTCAAAGTATGAGAGTGTAACATCCACCAACCTTTTCTTGCAAAGCTGCCATTATATGCTCCAATCCAGAGAAAACTCTAACAAACTGCCGGATGCTGAACACCATAAACCAACTCCGCCCAAATGTGCCTGGGATAAAATACAATTAACACTCACACAACCATATATTAACATCTGTACATTTAAATTAGTAATGTTTAAAACGACATTTAATGCACATTAAACTGATAGTTATTTATGTGCAGGTGTCACAAGTTTTGCTGCACCCGCAAATAAAGTATCGCAAGGTAATTTGCGTGAGCGGTTGTTAAAGTTAGCATTTCCAGGCGCCACTCTTTTCCCAAAGTTTTTGTTCCACATCCGGTCATTTGGAGCAAGCTTGCATTGCTAAAAATAAGAGGAACAATAGCCACCCTGCCTCACCACGGAAGTCCTGACAGGATCCAAGCTGAACTGCGTACAATATTGCAACGTTGCAGAGACTCATCTGGCAAAGAGTGTGGGCTGTACAATCTGTACAACTTGCAGTCAAGGGTGCCACCACGCCAACCAATAAGGACATGCTCATCACAGGGTCTAACGAAGAAGAACACTCGTCACGAGTACACCATGTTCTTAACTGTGTTGAGGGAGCTGGATTGCAGTTAAGTGTGCTTCTGCAGTTCCATCTGTGAAGTTTTCAGATTACAGAGTGGACAGTGTTGAGTTGAACCCTACGCTTGAGAAGGTGAAAGCCGTCCACCATGCCCCAGCTCCCACATACTAGAATGAACTTCAGTCATTTTAGGTGCTACTATAATTCTGATAGGTTCCTGCACGACAAGCGAATGTGGCGAAACCTTTTACACCGTTTGTCGCACAAAGGACAACCATGGGAGTGGACTCTGGCCCATGAAGATACTTTCTGTGCTGCAAAGTGTCTTCTCCAATCAAATGCAGTGTTATATCACTATGGCGTACCCAGCCCTTTGGTGTTGGCGAGCAATGCTTCTGAGTATGGGCTAGGAGCAGTGCTGGCACACGCAGAAGAGTATGGGCTAGGAGCAGTGCTGGCACACACAGAAGAGGATGGCTCCTGTGTCTCGCACCTGCACAAGCACAAGAAAAACTATGCCCAAATCGACACTGAGGCAACAGGTGAGAGCAACCAATCAGCTCAAAATTCGGGAAACATGTTAACATCTGTCTTGAGGGGCGAAGGTCGGTGATTGCTGTAGATAAAGACCCACAATTCCTTAAAGTACATTCCGAGAAACATGAACTTTATGTTTGCTAGTAGAAGGCAGCCTCGATGATGTACCCTGGCAGATGGTTGTAGATACAGGGGGCAACCATTAATGTCATCAGGCCGGACATCATTGGGCGGTTCCCCCCAGACCACTGAACTGGTGTTGCCAGCTTCTAGCGAAATTATGATACCAGGGCACTGTGTAGGAAAATATGTGAGGTGCTTAGGGTAAGTTACGCCTATGAGAAGATGGAGTAAACCTCCCTGATTGAGTACTTGTAACAAGAACTTTGGTTTTATCAAGATCACATAATCTCCCTGTTAGAATGATAAACTTGACTGACAAGGCAATTCGTCTTGACGGTGCCACAATTGGATTATGTAAGTAGGTTTCTCAGATAAACACAACTGGGCCTAAGGTCATAAGGGAAGACCATGTGAAGCATACTCTGCCAGGACCACTTACAGAAGTTCCAGAAAGGAAAAGGAAAAACCTAGACTGGAGACACGAGAAGGCTGTCGCAAAATTCTTAATGAAGAATCAAAATGCTTTTTCATGTGGTTCACATGATCTTGGTAGGACATCTGTTGCATGCCACCATATTGATTCAAAAGAGATCAGACCTATCAAGCAACCTTCTTAGGCATCTGCCCCTGGCCTCACACGAAGTGGTTGATGACATTCTGCAGAAAATTTAAGATCTAGATGTGAATATGTGAACCATCGATCAGCCCATGGTCATCTCCCATTGTGTAGGTTAAGAAGAAAGATGGCTCAACAAGATTTTGTGTGGATTACCAGCAGCTGAATGATGTGACCAAGAAAGACTCGTACCCACCTTCTAGGATAGATGACACATTGCACAGCCTCCACAAATTGCATTAGTGATGTCAACCTATGTGTCAAATGGGCCACGTTTAGCAGTCCGTGAGGCAGCAGTGATGTATAGATTACATCACTCCAAGATAATCCCGATTGGATGTCCAGTGGGCATCACTCCCACGATCTCACATATGGGATTCATGTGGTGATACCGAAATTAGACGGGATATCACGGTGAACTGCAGTTTCCTCTGTCATTTCACTTTCGGCCAGCTCCATGATCACCTCAGCCATCCTTATTCACAGTCACTGCTTGTATTTCACTACAGATTGTGACCCTCAAAGATCACAAATTGTGTGTTGATTTACGGGTACCTCCTAGCTTCTGCAACCCTAAGTGTACTGAATAAATTTACTAGTCTTCACATCCCTTACAAAGTGACTAAGGGCTATAAACATTATTCAGGGACATCTGTACATGTGTAAGTGTGTGAGTATGTTATGCATATATAAAACTCATGTCTGAATTCTGAAAGAATAAAAACTAGCAGAAATGTCACTCCAAAAGTGTTGTAGTGTACACTGCCAAGGTTGGCAATAGTTAGTCTGTACTTTGGATTGTGTACTGACAAGTTCAGCTACTCTGATGAAGCCATGGTAAACATTTTACACACTAACAATGTACTCATTAATTATAAGATCGATACGAGATCACTAAAACATGGCGCAGTTATCAGGATATTTGTGAAAATTGAAATAACGACAGGCGGGAAAAAGTTGGTGTTTACAAAATCGGGCGTTCTCAGCATGAAAAAAGCCGCCATTAACGTGACAGGTAAATAAATGAAACTATGACCATACGTGAAAATGACAAGAATTGCCTAAGAGTAACATAAATGCAGGCTTTGTTGAGACTACTAAAACAAAAACGCCGCACATAACCTAAAAATGGCAAGTATTGTCAATTTGCCCGCTCCACTAATTCTAACTGGAAATGTGGTGGCACACTGGCAATCATTCAAACAGAATTTTGAGATATATGTGATCACCAGTGGAAACGACACAAAGCCAGATAGCAGCTATTCTTCTAAATATCATAGGTCAAGAAGGTATTGACCTATTTAACATATTTAACCTCACCAACGATGATAAGAAGAAAAATGACAAGGTACTGCAAGCCTTTGAAGAACACACCACTCCGAAGAAAAATGAAGCCTATGAACAGTACAGCTTTAATCAGCGTCATCAAGCTGAAGGAGAGCCCATTAATCACTTCATCTTGGACCTCAAAAAAATTGCCAAGACCTGAGAATTCGGCAACTTAGAAGATTCATTAATTCCCGACCGAATCATTGTAGGAATATGCAGCACAGTGCTAAGGGAGAGTCGACTAAGATTAGAAGACTCCACACTTCTGCGAGTAGTACTACATTGCCCGGCAGCAGAAAGAAGCAGGTAACAAGCAAAACAAATGCAACAGGGTAAGACAAAGGAACCAACACGTGCAGCAGATGAAGCAACAACACCCATAGATATACTGCAGCGAGGTAAATGTGACTTCAAGGGGGCTTGAAAAGCCACACAACAGGAACAAGAAAATAAAGCAAGTCATGAACGGGAAAAATTTCCCACCAGTGCATCAAACTGTCGTGACTGCAGAAGAAAACATCCTCCTAGGCAATGTCCAGCCTATGGAAGAAAGTGCTCGAAGTGTCTGAAATATAATCACTCTGCTGTTGTGTGTTGCAACCAAAAATACATGCATGTGATTAGTACAAATGAAAGTGAAAGTTCCACTGAGGACAGAGACGATACTGCATTCCTGTATGGAATCACAATAAACCAGGGACCTGGAGGTGTTAAAGAAGTAGATCTGATAGGAACAAGCAGGGCTAAAGAATGGCGACAGGTAGTAAGGGTAGAAAACAAGAAAGTCAACTTCAAACTAGACGCAGGAGCTGCCGTCAACACCATGCCAAAGTATATATTTGATTAGATGTTACCAGACGAAACATTAAGGCCAACAAGCATTACACTTGAAGCATTTGGAGGGTCAGGAATAACACCGAAGGTATTGTAAATTTAAAATGTGAGGTAAAGGGACGAAAAGCTGAATTGACGCTTGTTGTAGTAAACCTACGGACAACACCACTGCTGGGTCTGCAAGGATGTGAAGAACTGAAACTAGTGAAAAAAAGTGATGTTTTATACGTTATTTAAAAACTGAAATAAAGCCGTCTTTTGCACAACATCCGACGACACCATGACGACACACACTAAAAAAACTGTTTGTCACATGATATGGTACCACCAAAATAAAAACTCCAAATTACTTTACAACACCCTCCCTATTTGGAGTGAGTCCTTGACATCTTGAGCAGAAATGAAGCTTGTCACTTTCCAGGGGTTTTGTGAGGAAACCTGCGATCATTTCCTTTGTAGACACATGCTGCAGTCTTATTTAACCTCTTTGGATTCTTTCTCGAAGCAAGTGATGTCGAATATCTATATGCTTGGTGCGAGCTTGGTAAGCACCATTTTCTGCTAGATTCTGAGCACCTTGGTTATCAATGCGAAGTAGTGTCGGCTTCTCTGCAACGGCAGGAAACAATTCTGTGGCTATACTCCTTAGCCACAAAGCCTCCTGGGTTGCTGCTGACATGCTCATATATTCTGCTTCCGTTGTTGAAAGAGCTATGGTGGGCTGTTTTTTTGTTGCCCGTGAAATAGCTGAGCCATTTTTGAGGAATACATAGCCAGTGACTGACCATCGCTCATCCTGGTCGCTCGCCCAGTCCGAGTCACTGTAATCAAGTAGGTCAGTAACATCTGTTTATTTACCTCGAAATTCAAGTTTCCAGTGAGCAGTTTCTTTGAGGTAGGCCTATCTCATAATGCGCTTCTCTGCTGCCCAGTGGGGTTACCTGGTTTTGATTGAATCGACTCACACAGCTTACTGCAAAGTTTATATCAGGCCTGGATACCTGAGCAGCATAAAGAAGACTGCCCACAGCCTCTTCAGGATGTCTACTGGTCCTATTTTCCAAAAATCTGTGACTTTTTAATGATTTTCGGGGCCCATTTCCTATCAAATTTGGTGATTTTTTTAAAATTAAAAAGTAACGTTAAATTAAAATTGGTTGGATACAATTTTTTCCTCAGCACTTAATACTGGTATCCTACACAGCCTAAAATGCATCAACATGCTTTACAAGCTCTGCCATTTCCTCCATCCCTCCACTTCCAACCACTTCTCTTGGAAATGGCACTTGCCCAGCATCTTGTAAAAACCGCAATCACTGTTTGGCCTACACAAAGACTTTATTAACTTTTATCAGAAACGCTGTCAAGTTAATGAATAGTTTCTACAACTACCGAGCCTTACAGATTGTAAAAACATGTAGGCCTACTTGAAAATATACACAAACACATGCACAATTCACTGTAACCATAACTAAACAATGGATCCCTAAAACATCAGTAGTATGCAGCTCCAGCACAACAGACAGATGTAAACACTCATTCTGGATATTGTCCTGGCATAACTGTCACAGAATACGGCTTATTTCCGCTAGGTTAAAGAAACATCATTACTACAGAGAAATGACTCTACAAAAATTTCCAAATATTGTTACATCGGCCGTTTATTACTACTATTTACAAACAATGCGACATTTCAGAGCCTGCACATAAACAAAACAAACACTTTCGTTTTGCCTTCGCATGTGTGCAAAGTCAATGCGACATTATCACCAACATAGATGGGGGCGTACGAAAAAGTGAGAGCTAGTCTTGCAGTTACGGTAATACAGTATTATTTTATTGATACACCTTTCTACTTACAAAATTTTGAATCCTCACTTAAAAGAAAAATAGAAGAGTAGATAAATATGACGTCTCTCTCAATGCTAAAACAATTTTGTCTGAAGGAAGTAAAAGTAAACAGATGCTCTCGCAGCGTATGCGAATTAAATCAATTTTATGCATACAACAAATAAAATTGGTGCCCTCATTCCTGATTCCATGACTTCTCTGTGACTTCCTTGACCCTACACCAAATTCCATGACTTTTCTATGACTTCAGTGACTTCCGTGACCAGTAGACACCCTGCTCTTGGTATGGGATGTTTCCTACATTTGCTGCATCTTCCGGGGTTTGTGGAGACTGCTCCTTTGAGAGTTCTTCAGCAGGAGACATAGGTGAACTTACTGGTCCAACATGTTGAACTTTTTCAAAATATCCTCAATGTACCCTTACTGACTTATCCAGATTTTTTTGTTTTGTCTGTCACATGTGATTTGGAAACCCAATATGGAATTTGCTTCTCCTAAGTCCACCATCTTAAAAGAGTTAGTCAAGTGTCTCTTACCATTTTTCATGTGTTTATCATTGGTCAGGAGAAGGACGTCATCAACGTAGATCGCTACTATTAGAATTTTGTCTTCTGAAATTCTGTGATAGATGCACGAGTCAAACTGAGATTGTTTCAAATTGTACTCCTTTAGGCATGCATCTAATGTGGTGTTCCACACTCTGTTGGCCTGTTTCAGTCCGTAAAGGCTCTTCTTCAGACGACAAACCTGATTGTTTTTGTCGAAAAATTCTGGCTGTAGCATATAAATTTCTTCCTCAAGGTCTGCCTGAAGGAATGCTGTGACAGCATCCATTTGATCAACATACAGATCATATTCTGAGATATCTAAGTGAGCTGTAACGAATAACTGGTGAGTAGGTCTCTTCAGAGTCAATCCCCTTCACTTGTGCACAGCCCTTGACCACTAGTCGAGCTTTATGTTTAATAATATTGTTGGCACTGTCCCTTTTTGTTTTGAATACCCACTTACACTTCAAAGGCCTTTTTCCTGGAGGAAAGTCTACCAAATCCCAGGTTCCATTCTTCAATTGTGTTTGATATTCATGCTGCATTGCATCAATCCAGAGATTCTTGTCTGGGCGTTCCATAGCTTCTTCTAATGTGATCGGGTCAGCTAGATTTTGTACAACTGAGGAGTATGTGACAAAGTCTTGTAGAGCTTCTGGTGGCTTTCTGATGCAGTCTCCTCTTCGAAGGGCAGTAGACTGATTGGCTACTGCTGACTGATCAGATGAGGAGTCTGCCGTAATTTTCCTTTTATCACATTTGTTAACAATTTCTTCAGAAAAACCATGAAAGTCTTCCAACTGCTCTGATTCATATGAATCACTTTGTGAGTCTTCTTCTAACGAGTTGGATGGAAGGTCTCTTCCAGCTTGGAGAAATCCAATTTAGGCTTATTTCCATCCACTACTCTCTGGAGCAATGAAGACCCTTTCTCATTTTCAGCAAAGATTACATCTCTTGAAACAATTACAACATATTTGTCTGTGTCATACAATCTATACGCCTTTGGCTGAAGGTTGTATCCAACAAATACATAGGGTCTTGCCTTGGGGTCCAGTTTTCTCCGTTTTTGGTCTAGTATGTGTGCATCGGCTTTGCACCCAAACACACGGACATGTCTGATGCTATGTTTCCTGCCTGACTAAACCTCTTCCGGCATTATATCTATGCATCTGCTCGGTGACCTATTTAACAAATAGACAGCAGTACAAGCTGCTTCTGCCCAAAAAGTCATGGATAGCTCAGATTCTGCGAGCAAGCATCGTGTTCGCTCCAGAATTGTCCTGTTGAGTCGCTCTGCTTTGCCATTTTGCTCTGGAGTGTACGGCACTGTGGTTTGATGCTTGATTCCACTAGATCATAAAAGATTTTGAAATTCATTTGAACAATACTCCCCACCGTTGTCTGTTCTAAGCACTTTGATTTTTTGACCAGTTGTATTCTCTGCATAATTCTTAAATTCTTTGAAACATGACAGCACTTGACCTTTGGTCTTCAAGAAGTAGCAGAATGATTTGTGGCTGTACTCATCTAGGAATGTTAACATGTACTTGGAGCCTGCAAGTGAGCTGTCAATGGGTCCACACAAGTCAGAATGAACTAGTTCTAGAAAATTACTTGATTTGGTTTGGCTGCTGTCAAACGGTAACCTGTGGCTTTTACCAATCACACAGATCTCACAGACAAAATTTTTTAGCAGTTTTGTAATTTACAAAGTCAATGCCAGGAACTAATCCCTTCTTTAGATGATTCAGATTAGAGAAACTAATGTGTCCCATTCTTCTGTGCCATAGGTACTCCGAATCTGAACATAACATTGCTGTTTCAGTGTTTTCATTGGTCACACTTAACTTGAAAAGATTATTCTCCATGGAAGCTGATACAATCACCTGATTTTCTGCATTCAGTATTTGCGCCCCATCTGAATCAAAGATCACAGTGTTTCCCCTACTTACTATCTGACACACAGACAATAGATTAACCTTTAGTTTTGGAACATAATAGACATTCCTTACAGTAACTTCAGAGGGCTGGCCTAACACTGTAATTGGCAAATGAACATTCCCTGCACAGTCCGTGATCATTTTTTCATTATTGGCAGTGGATATTGCTAACTTTGTTGTCTGCCTCTCATTGCTCAGCATTTCCTGATTGATTGTCAAATGCGCAGAACAGCCAGAGTCAAGGAACTAGTCATTTTCATTCGCTGATGTCTGTCATGGAAGTAAATAAATTTCTTCCAATTTTGTCATGTGTCTTGTCACAAGCTTGTTGTGTAGGCCTATTAGTGTTAATGCTACAAGTCTTAGCAAAATGACAATTGCCATTACACTTGTAGCACCTAGGTCCCTTTTGCATTTCATCTCCAGATGAATTCTTGTGATATCGAGCTTCACTACTAGAATTGTAGTTCACAAACTTGCGACATGAACTACGGCGTGACCCCTGAGCTGTTGCCATTGATGTATATAGCTGCACTCTTTTGTTCTTGTTCTGTTCACACAACAGTAACATCCTGGAGAAGTTTTGCTTTAATCGAATCTGCTGTGACTTTAACCCCTGAACTTTCAATCCCCATAATCATTGGCTGGTACTCGTCTGGAAGTCCTGCCAACAAAATAGTTCCTACCCACTGGTCACTAACTGGCAGTCCAATATTATTGAGTTTGAAAGCAGTGGTTATTACTTTATTTACAAATTCTTCCACAGTTTCACAGTTCTCAAGACGTGTTGTTATAAGTATTCGCAACAAACCTACGTGTCTAGTCAGTCGGCTATCATCAAAAGCTGATGCTAAGTTGTCCCAAGCAGCTTAAGCCGTTTGTGCAGATTGCACATGAACATAGATCATCGGTTCCACCAACAAAATAACTTTTGATCGTGCTTTAGTGTCCTTTTTTCTACCTGTACATTCACCTGTAACACATTCCCACAACTCAACATCCTGGACGTATGCCTTTACAGCAAACTTCCAAGCATTGTAATCATCCCGCCCACTTAACTTGTCAATGGGCGGCAACTGATACGACATTTTACGATGGCGATGTTTCTCTTCTGTCACTAGGTTAAACACCAGTGAGGATAACTTGTGTCTTATGGTATGTTTTTATACGTTATTTAAAAACTAAAATAAAGCCGTCTTCTGCACAACATCCGACGACACCATGATGACACACACTAAAAAAAAACTGTTTATTTATTACATGATACGGTACCACCAACATCAAAACTCCAAATTACTTTACAACAAAAAGTTATGTCAATCGGGAGCCAAGAAGATAGCAAAACTAGTGAATTTGTCAAAAATAACAAAGACATATTTGAAGGCTTGAGGAAATTCCCAGGAGCTTACATGATCCAGATTGAAGAGGGTGCTAAATTGGTGAATGAATCCCCGAACAGAATTCCAACATCAATGAAACCTAAGTTTAAAAGAACATTGGCAGCAATGGGAAAAAGGAAAGTAATTGAGAAGGTAGAGAACCCAACCCAGGAACACTGTATTAGTCGGTTGGTGACGATAGAGAAACCTAATAGTGAATTAAGGTTTTGCTTGGATCCACAAGACCTTAACAAAATTATCATAACACAGCATCATCTCTTACCAAATGTATCAGAAGTAGCAGAAAAACTGGCATATAATGAATATTTCACAGTTTTTGACCTTAAGGGCATTCACGTAGCAAAAATTCAAAATTTTATATTTGCTTGGCATATTGTTAGTTTTATAGACATTACTTGTGACTACATTTTCCAATTGTAGAAATTTTTTAGCTCTCATAGTTTTCCCATAGCGGCATGTCAAAGTCAGTATTTGCAAGTTATAGGAACATAGGTTTAACAAAAACCAAGTAACTTACTAGAATGAAATAATTTACACTGAAATTAGATATAATGGGCACTATGCTAAAAGATTTAAAAACACAGAATGGAATTTCTTTGTAATTTTTAAAAAAATCCGAAAATGACGAAAATTTACCTCATTTGTGGCAATTTTTAAAACAGACAAAATGACTTTGATTTGTGTTTTTAAATCTTTTAGCATATTGCCCATTATATCTAATTTCAGTGTAAATCATTTCATTCGAGTAAGTTACTTGGTTTTTGTTAAACCTATGTTCCTGTAACTTGCAAATTCTGACTTTGACGTGCTGCCATATGAAAACTATGAGAGCTAAAAAATTACTACAAGTGGAAAATGTAGTCACAAGTAACGTCTATAAAACTAACACTATGCCAAGCAAATATAAAATTTTGAATTTTTGCCACGTGAACAACCTTAAAGACGGCTGACATCAAATTGCCACGTGAACAACCTTAAAGACGGCTGACATCAAATTGAGTTGCATGAAATTTCAAGTAGTCTGTGCTACTTCTCAACACCATATGGTGTGTATAAGTTCAAAAGGTTGCCCTTTGGCATAAGTTGTGCAAGTGAAAAATTTAAAAAAACAAATAGAACGTCACTTCAATGACATCCCTAATGTCCTGACATATCAAGATGATCTGATTGTATACGCTAAAACAGAAGAGGAACATGACACTGCACTGAGGTCAGTGGTAAACAGGACAAAAGAAAACATCAAGTTCAATGCCAAAAAAGCGTAATACAAGGAAAATTAGGTGTTGTACGTTGGCTTCAAATTCAACAAGTATGGAATGGGAATAGATGAGGGAATGGAAATAGATGAGGAACGAGTGAGAGCATTGGTAAACTTGCAAGCTACAACATCGAAAAAGGAACTCCAGCGCTGTATGGGAATGTTCAACTTTGTACGACAGTTCATTTCCAACATGTCGACGGTAGAATCCCCACTACAGCAGTTACTGTCAGATCAGGGAAACTATCAGTGGCTGCCAGTTCATGAAAGTGCATTAAATGAGATCAAAATGTTGACATCCAATGCTCCAGTGCTGGCGAACTTTACACCTAACCGGGAAATAGTTATTCAGTGTGATGCAAGCAAAGATGGATTAGGGTGCGTGTTACTCCAAAACCAGAATCCAGTAGCATTTGCATCTGCTAGCATGTCACCAGCTGAACAGAACTACTCGCAGTCAGAAAAGGAAACGAGGGCCATAGAACACAGCCTAACAAAATTCCACAACTATGTGTATGATTACAAGGTAATTGTGATGACAGATTACAAACCCCTTGTAGCAGTGACGAACAAGCCAATACATAAAATAGGATCATCAGTAGCCTACTACGAAGACTACGACTGAAGATGATACTGAAGTACAAAATAGAAGTGAAGTACCTGCCAGGGTCTCAAATGTATGTTGCAGATCTGCTATCTCGCTCGTGTCTTCAAGACCGTAGAGAGGATGATCTAGAAATGAATGAACTAGTGCACGAACCGGTGCGGGACTTACCAATGTCAGAACAGAAAAAAAGAGTTATTCATCAAAGAAACTGCAGATGATGTAGAACTAGCGACTCTTAAACAAATGTACTACAAAGGCTGGCCTGAGCATAAGAAATATGTTCCAGAATGCATCAAGTGGGCCTGGCAGATCAGAAATGACATATATGTGGATAGTCAACTAGTGTTCTACAATGATCAACTCATGGTACCAAAAAAGTTGAAGAAACTAGTACTCAAGCTTCTCCTTGAAGGTCATAATGGTAGGGACAAGACAATAGCGAAAGCCAAGACAGTTTATTATGGAAGATAAATGTATCCTGACATTGCAGAGTGGGTGAGAGAGTGCCATATATGTGAGAAAGATCAGTCAACGAGAGCAAAATCACCAATGATAGAACAAGAGATCCCACAAATACCATTTGAAAAAAATATCTGTGGACATTCTAGAAAATGCAGGTAACAATTACCTGATTGTTGTGGACCTGTACTCAAAGTGGCTTTCAATTCTACAGATACAGTAAAAAACAGCATACAAGGTATGTGATAAGCTGCGGGATAGTTTTTGCACTCACTGCACTCCTAAGGTGATCAACGCTGACAACATGCCATTCGTGTCACAGACATTTACAAGATTCGCACAAGAATAAGACAGAGGTTCGAACATGCAGTCCACATTATCACAGGAGAAACAGTCTAGCTAAAAGGGATGCCACACTGCAAACACATCACCATGTCAGCTACTAATGAGTAGACAAATAAGAACCTTATTGCCAGCGACATACCAGGCATTACAAGCGAAAGTAGTGACAGAGGCTCACAAGAAAATGACAGCAAACCAGCAGAACTACAAAAAGCAATATGACTAAAAATCTTGCAGACCATCAAGTGAATTCACGGAAGGAGACACAGTGGTTGTAAAAAAAAGCAAAAATGAAGTTTGGCAGCCTGCTACAGTGGGAAGAAGCATGATGCATCAAGATCCTACATAATAAGGAATGCTAATGGCAGACTAGTAAGATGTATTGAAATCCATTTAAAAAATTCCAAGAGCACAGAAAATAGAAGTGAGTGCATCAATGTAACCAACAAGATAACAGCAAACAACCAAAACACCACCGGACGCTGTAGGGAAGAACAAGTGTGTGTGGAAACCAAGAGGGCAACAAACAGTCAGGTGAAGGAATATAGTAAGGGGAAACTGAACAGTGCCATGAACAATGGTGAGTTGGGTTTCAAAGGTTTTGAAAATGTGTTGCAGTGTGACCAATATGACACATACACTTGTAGCTTAGGAAAAGCAGAGAAGACAACCAAATGAGAACATTAAGCAGAGGAGATTAACAAGGTCAGGGCGTATAATAAAAGCTCCCAGTAGGATGAATACGTGAAGCAGACTGGATATCAGTCAGTGAACTGTATCTGCGTGTCACGTATATAACGTAAAAGGGTAGGTGTTGTAGTGTACACTGCCGAGGTTGGCAATAGAAAGTCTGTATCTTGGATTGTGTATTGACAAGTTAAGTTACTCTGATTAAGCCATACTAAATGTTTTACACACTAACGATGTACTCATTAATTATAAGAGCGACACAATGAGATCACTAAAACAGAAAGAATACTCACACTCAATGCCACCCATGTTTGCTAGGAAGCTGACATCCAAATTATAAACACCACTGCTTCCCGCTAGCTTCCTACTCTGTTGTTCAAATTTTCCACAGAAGAAATATTCTAAAATCTGTAATCATTAAAATATTGCAAAATCAGTTTAAAAAATGTTATATATAAATTAATGTAATCAGTTTGAAACATATTTGCCATTACAGTAGTAGTGGATACTGTTACATTCAAGATGAAAATGTCGTTGGTAGCGTAAGGGCAACTACGTACTACTATTGTCTACAACACCATCATTCCACGTATGACAGGACAGATGTACAATGTACTCACCTTCAAACCAGTTCACTCTGAAAGAACGTGCTTATTTTCAAACACTGAACCTCAGACAACATAACATACATTCTGATGGAAACATACTTATAAAATAAACTGCTCACAAATTAATTAATCAACTAAAATAATGTGTTACTTTTATACCGGGGCCGTAGTTGTCACACTGGCCAGCCCCACCAAGGCGATGCAGGTTTCATTCCTGGATATTTGCATGTGGGAATTATGCTGAACAATGCCGCTGGTCGGCAGGTTTTCTCATGTCTCTTCCGTTTCCCCCGCCCTTCTCATTTCGGCACCTCTTTATTACATCCCACCACTGGTATCCGGCCTACAGCGACGGACGTCATCAACAATGCAGCCAAGAGTGACAGCAGGGAAGTGTTTGAGCATGTGCCAGCCCCGCAGGTAATATGGTATGGCTTGTGATGACTTGGCCATCCACTGACAGACATGGGCCCCATCATCTGGGTTAGCTAGTTTAAGGCCATTCGGACTGTAAAGTTTTGACTTTAATATAGAACAGAGCATACTCAAATGACCTGATTAGGATGATGTAATAATATTTCTTAATTTAGTAATTAAAATAACACAGCATTAGTTTTGTGATTTTATTGACTTTAAAGATGATATTAAGATTTTTTTTGTAACTCTACGGACAAAATGTTTCCAGTTCTTAAATATTTAGTATGTACGCTATTCAATAACGAAATCACATTTGAAGTTTGTATAGTCTGTTCATTTTAAACTGAGCACTCCCCAACACTTTTAATGTTCAAAAACTATATTTTATTTGGGTCATATATGTAAAGTTTTGTGACTGGTGAAACGTTTACGCTGGATTTTGGTTCCAGGGAAGTTTACAGGTCAAAGATACCAAAGATGATTGTAAAATGGCTTAAACAAAAATTTAAGCAGTGCTCACATTATCATGAACAGTCTTTATAAGGGTTTAGGTGCAGCATACGTCATGCGAGGCCTTATCTGTATTCCTAAACGTTTTTATAAGGGTTTAGGTTCAGGACATTGCTTATTCACGACTAAGCTGTGACATTTCCTTGTACTAATATAATTACGCATGCACAGTACGCTTAGCCCTACAGACGGCTACACACGTTACGACGTATTTTACAGATTGCTGGACGAATACTGTTATAATAAAAGATAAAACAAAACCATTTGAATCATACAGAAAATGAAACTTTGTGGCAGCAGGAATACTAAATAATAACCCACTACATTTTAAAAACCCAAGTAGTTCAAAACCAAAAAATTTGTGGTTTTAAAAACACTGCAGTATATGCATATATTTTTTCTTTTCAGATACTGCTACAAAAGTGATTCGATAGCTCAGACGCTAGTGTCTGCACAGCAATAATTTCATTTAGGTTCGAATCCCGGTCATTCCAAATTTTAATTTTTTACATATTATATATCACAATATGGTAAAAATAAAATTAATGTGTATTTCCATGATTACAGTTTCTAAGCATTAAACTAACTCAAAATTATAGAAATAAGATATATGTACAATGAACCACTGATGAATGGAAAATTTCCCACTCCTGTAAATTGTAGTCAACATGTAGAAATACGTCGAGTGTATGGAATTGAATGACTTGACTTTATTTGTTCTTAAAATTCTTAAAAATCGAAAGAATAATGGACGTACAATCAATAGTCACCTTTTGTAAACTGGCCTACTTAGAAAATATGTAATTGCAATTGTTATAACCGGATTATATACTGTTGATTTAAACACATTTGTATAAGATACAATACGTTTAACTGACATTCAGAAGTTTTGACTATGTTTTTATTTACAAACATTCCAATATTTTAAAACTTAATTTCCGAAATAAAATTTTTACAAGTAAAATAAAACTAATGTCGTCTATATTTTTCGTAAATAACTCGTATTTAATTTGAGTTATGTCGTGTTAAATAAAAGTTTCAGAAATAATTAAATGTGTTCACGATATATTCACCTACGAAAAAAAAAAAAGAAAATAATAAATCTATAACAGGATGTTTCCAAAACCGCTAGCGTGCTATAAATACAGTGTTTAAGCTTTAAAATTGGTAAAAATATCTCCATTCTCATGCCATTGTAATTAAAAATTTAGTTAAATATATGAAATAAAATTACAGACTCGTAAAAGTCTAATTCAAAAAACCGTTTGTACGGCAGAAAATATGCTCGCTGGTTCTGTGACTTGTGCATACAGACGATAGGACATTTAATAGACGTGCCAATGCTACTCTTAACTTAACATATATATTTTTTGGTCTTTTATAAAGAAAATCCCAAGGTAAAAATTACAGTTTTATTTGTAAAGTAAACACACTAATCTGAGAATGATATGTGCATATGGTGCTTTTTCCATTCATATTAAACATGTTTTAAAAGAAAGCTCCCTTACAATTACTACACTATTTTTTACTAAAATTTTTAAGTTAAATTCAAATACTAAAAAATCGGGCCTTGTATTTTATGTGTAACAGCAAATAATAACAGTTTTTGTGGAAATTACTTAAAGTGACTTACACCACTATCATTCTAAGCCCTTCAATTGGAACTAATTATTAAACCAAAGTTTGAAAAATAAAGTTTTTAATTTTACATTTTCTTAGAGTTATAGGAGAAAATAAATAAATTCATGTCGTGAAATCTTGGGAAATAGAGGACGTTTATTATTATAAATGTTGAATCGTCAAATTACCTTTAATACACAATTTCCTGGTTAGTTATGCGGGATAATTTCTTTATTTTAATGTAGCGATAGCTTATGAAATATATGTCGAAAATGTGTCCCCAAATTTTTCTGCGAAGTGAATTGTAGTGGTAGTAATATTACCCAGAAAATAACTACAAAATGTAATTTCTTAAAATGTAAAGCAAAATAACAAGTGCCAAAATAATTAAAGACCAAATAGTCTATTTTATCAAAAGAAGAAAAATTATGAAGTCAAATTTAAACAATTACCCATTTCACGTAATCATTGAAATCACATTTTCAACTTACTTTATCATAAATTTCACCACAAAGTACTAATGAAATCTATTCTGTATCATCCTGTGTTAAAAACTGAATATGATATATTAAAAATACATTAATATCAAACATATGTACCGAGTTTGGTGATGTACAGATGCGTGGTTAGTGTAGATAACTCATGTGATCAAGAAAACATACATACTCACCTTACCAGCGTGTCTCTTAAAAAAATTAGTTTCGTTTATCTTATGAAGAAGAAACATTTTAAATGACCGCCATTATGAAAATATGAACTAATTACATAAAATTAAAATCAACTTAGTCTACTGTACTAGGGCCTATATTTTTATCAAATTTGGCCGTTACCAGATTATTCGAAAACTGCTCAACGCACATGAGTGATGTCTGCATAGGAATATTATTCAAAGATTACTGTACGTGTGTAAATTATGGTTCAACAGTAAACATTAAAGCATATTGTAAAGCGGCCTAACTGACAAAAATGGGTGTTTTAGTTGTGCTTTTTCAGCATTGAAATCTTGGTACAGAATCTTCTATAGGGTATAGATGTGTAAAATTCACCCATATCTTCTAAATTACGTCTATGTATCGTAGAGGTGTGTTGTTGGCTAGAAGACCGCACAGTTAGTTACTTGCGCCTAGAGGCTAGGGATCTGAGAAGTGTGTGGGCTAGGGTAACGAGTGCTTTCTCGAACTTACAGCTTCCGCATTTGTAAGTCTCGAACGCGCAAAAGACGTCCACATAGATAGCAATTTATAAAAAAAATTAACTTACTTTTTTTTTTTTACTTTGAACAAGAGATTGTAGGCTAATTTTATTTTTAATACTTAAATTTCTAAAGATGTATTACTTAATTTTCAATCTGTATTACTGTACTTACAATTTCTTCTAGTTTGAAACAATTTAAAATGCAATACATTACATTTTAAATGTAAAAAAATAATTATACTTTTGTTAAATAGCTGTTGAAAGTCACTGCTAATTGTTCTATAAAAAAGTACTGCCCAGCCTTGCCTTCATTTACATATATAACCGCACACGGGACTGCAAATATTAATCTGTGACGTATCCGATACCATTTCAAGACGTTTAGGAATATGGACTCGCGTTAGGTCTCGCCCCTAGCTTATAATATTTTGTGAAGTTCTAATAATATAAATACCTTTATCAAGACATTTGGCAAGATTTTCAATTTGTTTATACCATTTTTGGGGTGACTTTTTATAACATTTATTATTCTTGACCAGATCTCAAACAATAAAATATTTTATAGTTAGAAGTTTCACACTAGAATTCAAATAAAACTGACAAACTCAAACCTATCACCAAAGCATCACAACGTGCGAGAGTTACCTCGCTGTCTTCACTCCTCTCAACTCGGTGAAATCTTCGTTCACTAAACTCAGAGAAGGCCTTTGACAAAGTTCCTCATGGAATCATGAAAAGAAAAGTGAAAGGACTGCTGGATAACAAGCAGGTGGTTGACTGGATTGAGGACTTTCTCAGGGGACGATGTCAGAGAGTGAAAGTGGAGGAGTCCAAAGACGCAGAGGTTACATCAGGAGTACCGCACGGAAATGTGTTGGGTCCTTTGATATTCACTATAATGATGAATGACTTGGGATTCTCAGGATTGCAGGCAAAATAAGATTGTTTGCAGATGACTGTGTACTGTATACAAAGGTGGATAGTGGAATAAACTTGCAGGAGGATATTGATAGCTTGTGGTCTTAGACAGTGGAGAACTGAATGAACATTAATGTGCGTAAAAGCAAGTTGGTGAGGTTTACTAGGATGAGAGTGGTGAGTACAGAGGTATAGAGATGTGATGGGCAAGACATAGAGAGCCACAGAATATAAGTACTGTACCTAGAAGTTATGATACTGGGGGATGTAAGGTCGACAAAGCAGGTGCACAGAGTGGTTAAGAAGGGCTTTAAGACTGCTCGGGAGAGTGTTGAAAGGGGTTAGTGGTGAGGTGAAGGGACAGTCATTTTGTACGATGGTTCATCCAGTATTGGAATATGCTGCCGCAGAGTGGGATCCGTACGTGGAGGTGGACGTGCAGGATCTGGAGAAGGTAAAGAGAAGGGCAGCAAGGTGGGTGATGAATAAATGGAAATGGCAGGGTCAGGCTGGTGAGAAAGAAAGGAACTTTAGGTCTAGCATGTTGATGAAGGAATTGGGATGAAGACCATTGAGGTACCGGAGGAGATTCAGGGTGGCCACAGAAAACTGGAAATGAAATTCCCTGACTTTCCCCTGAGGTTTTCCCGACTATTAACAAACAATTCCCTGACTATCTGTGTAAAACTCATATGCAGTAATATCCAATTCACCCTATGAAATTTTCCACAATTTAAGATACAGTAAGTAAGTTTTACATCTCGTCAACAGCAATGTCATTAGAGTGAGTGAGAGATTCTGGTGAGGGCTTAACAGCGAGGTCTTCAGCGCTGGTGAGGGGTGACATGAGAAGAGTATGGACAGGAAATCCCGAGAAAACCAGCCGACCAACGGTATCGTTTAGCACGATTTCCACATGCGAAAAGCCGGAGACTGACCCCACAGGGAATTGAACCCGGATCGCCTTGGTAGGAGGCGAGAAATCTGACCCCTCGACCACAGCAGCCCAATATCATTAAAGATGGTGACACACGAGGTATGACAACAACAGCTGGGAGAGGAGCTGTCTATGGCCTTCATAAAGGAACCATCCCAGCCCTCGACTGGAGAAATTTTGGGAAACCATGAAAAACCAAAATCAGACGGCAGAAGCCGGAGATCGAGCTCGAGTCCTCCCAAATAAAAGTCCAACATGTTACCATTCCATCTCCTTGTTCTGTATTTCACAATTTAATTTTTGTAAACATTTTTAATCACGTAATGTATACGTCTGTATGCTTTTGTCATAAATACTGCTACAATTGTTGCTAAAGTAAATGGTAATCAAGTTTCCCTCTGCATGTTACAGACATAATACAGTTAAGATTAAAGGCAGTGGCAGTAATTGATCAGATCACTAGCTTCCAACAAAGGCAATCCAGGGTTAGTCCCTGGGGGGGTCAGTTCGGATTTTCCCATGTCGGAATTGTGCCTAACAATGTCCTGGTCACTTGTTTTTTTAGGGATCTCCCATTTCATCTACCCTTGCAGTCCAGTGCTGCTCCATAAACATCATTCACCCCACATCAGTTGTCAAAATGTAAATCATAGTTGTTATGAGCCGTCCAAATCTCTCCACACAGTTAATTGCAATAGGCTTTTACTTGCAAATGTCTTTGTGCGGTACTGGTACAATTAAATAACTTGTACATACATGTTTACATATTTTAACTTCATAGTTATGATGCTTACAATTAGAAAACTCAAATGCACTGGTAAGAACACAAACACTTAACTTACTGACATGACAGATCCAGCATTATACTTTTCGCAATGTACAGTAGGCCTACATGAGAAACTTTTCCTTGACCGCTCACAAAATTCCCTGACCACTTCCTAATTCCCTGACTTTTCCCTGTTTTTCAGGTTTTCCAGGTCAGTGGCAACCCTGAGATTGGAAAGACTTATCAGGTTGTGTAAGGCGATGAACGTAGCAGTTTGGCCTGCAAACTAACTAAAGAAACTTTTAAGGGAATAGGTAACAACCGTGAGAAGATGCAGAGGGTGTGGAGGAGAACGGAGAGCAGTAGACAGTCAATACTGGTAAGGACGGTGAGGGAGTGGAATGCACTGCGGGAGGAGTTGGCGACTGTGAGGGAAGTTGGAAGGTTTAAGAAGGGACTAGAGGATTGGAACTGTGGGGATGAGAAGAAGTCCGATTGCCACCGGGTATTAGCCTTATCGCGAGTGTAAAACTTATTGTATCATTATTCAGTGTTCTCCCAAGAAAAAATTTAGAGCTGGGTGGTTTATGAGACCATCCGGGTTGATTGTGGAATAAGCTTGGTGGTGTTAATGGAAATGTCTGTTTATTAGCCGGGTGATAGAGAAAACTAGCCGGGTGGGGCGCCCCGCAAAACTGGCCTGGGGAGAACACTGATTATTATTTAAAAAATCTGCATGTGCATGCATTAACAACAACATTTCCTGAGTTAGCTTTTAGGTAACAGAGTTCACTAAATTTAAAAATTTTCTTAAGTATGTGTAACATTTCTGGCAGGCGGCAGAAATCGAAAACAACAGTACAACAGCATACATGTTTTAGCCAATAAGAACGTGTTTTCAATGTTTACTGCAGCATTTCAAAATACAGCACTTCTAAAGCTCAATAATTTTAGAAGTAAAATGCACACTGAAAATTTAGTTTACGAAGTTGCATCTGGTGCCAAAATAATTTGGAAATATTATGTAAATGTTGAATGGTTTGTCTAGGTAAATTCCCATTGGAGCAGTGGGTGCTAGAAAAGGAACAAAGATGGGCAGCAAGGTGAATGACTGATAAATGGAGAAGGTAAGGGCAGGCTGGTGAGGACAAAGGGTACTTTCAGCCATTCAAAATGTTGAAGGAACTGGGATGGAACTCATTGAAAGAAAGCAGAAGTGCGAAAAGGTTGGTCCGAATGTACAAGGTGCTGAATTGACAGGAAGGCTAAGGTATGTTCGGCTGCCTATTAGCTAAGGTAGAGTATAGAGGAAGAGGGAATAGTAGTGAGACGATTCAGTTGATCAGGAGCAGTAGGGCCTACAAAGCAGGGTCCACAATCTATGCTTAGGTACAGAATGATACAAAAGTCATGCACATCAAATCAAAAGAATGTTTTATAAAGCAGTAAAAGGAGCGGATACACACAGGACCAATCCATTGAATAACATTACAATACATGTCTTTACAGCAAATGCTCGAAATGACCTCTCCCTTCAGTTTGCAAATTTCCGTCAGAAATTCCTGCTTGAACTGACGGTCTCTGTAAGCTTTTGGAAGGCTACCTCAACATAGTTCTCTCCACATCAGCCAGTTTCACATCCGTCAAAGTCCTCCGTCTCCCTGATATGTCCTTGTCTGTAACTGTCTCGCACCTCTCGAAAACTGTTTATTAATTTTGATACCTTCGCATTGTTAAGAACTGCAGTATCCAGATACCGCCGACAAAACGTGTCATCAGCAACATGTGAATACGACAGATTGGTGAAATAATGTTCAACAACGAACACTCGCTGCTATTGGCAAAAACCCATGTTTGCACAGCAGGGCCACGATGGCCGAAAGGTCATACCTCTCGCCTCCCACCAAGGTGATCCGGGTTCGATCCCCGGATTTGTGCATGTGGGAATCGTGCCTGACTATGCCGCTGGTCGGCGGGTTTTCTCGGGGATCTCCCGTTTCCCCCGCTCTTTCATTCTGGCGCTGCTCCATACTCACATCATGTCACCCCTCACCAGCGTTAAAGACCTCGATGTTGAACGCTGACCAAAATATCTCATACCCATGCTTGCATGGCAAGGAACAATGACACACTGCGGATGTCGTTTCACCTACGTGCACTTGATTACCACGCCTGCTCGTTGCTTATACACTAATGGTAGCATCTATCAGGCAAAGCAACAACTAACACATCTTTCAATACCATAATTGCCCCCTGCTCTTGCAAGTATGCTACTTTTTGATCACTCTGTAAATTGCTTTTGGAGGAGTTGGTAACAGTGAGTGGGGAGGGGTTGGAAAGTTTAGGAGGGTTCAGTAGGTGATTGAGGAAGAGCTTATAGCTTGCACTGGCTGGTTGCCCCATTGCAAGTAAAATTATAATTATTGTTACACTAGATAGCGCAAAAAGAATGCATGTAGGCCCTATTTCACTTGCATAGTATCAGAGGTGGAAGAAGGCCGCCAGCTGCACGACACCTTGAAAACATGAAAAACATGAGGAAACGTGACAATTCATTAATTGGACACATTACCAATTATACACATTTGAAACCAGTGAATTTTTTTTTGCCACCTGTTATAGAGACACCTATATCTGAAACTCAATAACATAAGTGGAGGTCTAATGAATAATATGAATTACTCTTACTTTTACTTCTTTTTTATTTTCGATACAGTTAACAACTGAAAAACTCAGTAAAAAATAATAGTATGTAAGGCGACATACTTTGAATATCGGAATTCCATGTATGTGAACATGGCATTCGCAGCACATTATGAATATATCCTACAGATATCCATAAATTCCAGTTTGTATGTTTATTAAACAAAATTTTGTTGTGGGTGTATGGATTGAATAAATATTTAGTAAAAGTGAACTTTTTATTAATATTTTAATCATCACTGTAAAAAATTGAGGCATATGTTAGGCCTAGTATAAAAAAAACAGCAGTTTCACAGCTGTGATCTTTCTTCGTAGAAAATATGTATGAATACAGTTAGAAAAATTTAATGACAAAGAAAATAAATTCAAACAAATTATTATATTATTTCATTCTCACAAATATGGTCAAATAATGTTTATCATTCATTAATTTATTCAGATCATAAGCTAATTACAGCTGTGGATCTAGTCATAAAATACAATAAAATATTAAAACATAGACTAACATGACAAAGGCAATACATACTTACCGGTAATTTATAAAATTAGAAATAGGCCTACATATAACATTATCACAGTTTAGTTAAGAATAGATAAAAAAATTCATAAACAGTATACAGTGGATTCATTAGAAGAAAAATTTTCAATCTTCTTTTCAATACATCAAGTGAGAGACTTCTAAAATTACATGGCATTGAATTAAAAATTTTGGACGAAGTTTTCAAATAGCTATTAAGAGTTTTTGAATATTTACAGTATTCTGTTAAAACAGTACTTTGGGTACATATCAAGATTAGCTACTCATCGTGTAGGGACTAAACTATTGGTTTTACAGGTAAAGTTTATTGATAGAAAATGTTTCAACAGTGATGAAAATGAGTCGTACATAAAGAAAATTGTAGTATTAATACTGTAACTTATGTGCTGATGTGTGGTTTCCCCATAGAAGAATACCATAATTCAGATAACTATTTACTTTGGGCAAAATAAACCATTAAAAGTACATGTGTTGATAGGTAACGTGATAATACTCTTAAAGTAAAAAAACCCTTACGTACTTTCTTTACAATGCTTTTTACATGACCACTCCATCCCAGTCCTGGCTCAAGATAAATCCCAAGAAATTTAATACTATTGGCACTACACCATGCCTGTAGGCTAAATTAGCTGTATGTAGATTCAATCTATGGTTATAGTTTATATAATTATCATCTGAAATTACTAGTGCTAAATGATCAGCCAAAAAAATAAGCTTGAGTTAACTGATCACCAAGACTCGGGGGCAGATAATTAATAATAATGTGGTGAGGGGGGTGGGTGGGCACAACTGGGTGACAAGATACAGAGAGGTATATTCAGGGGAAGGGGTAATAATATCATGAGTGGAAGATACAGAGGATGGGGAAGAGGACAGAGAGAGGAAAAAACACTATGATGGTGAGAATGGTGAAGGATTGCAATGAATTGGCGAGGGATGTGGTTGAGGTGACGGGAGCGAGGGAGTTTAGGAAAAGGTTATTGGGTCGGAAAATTGAGAAGAGGTAGGTTAAGCAAATCCTTGCCACAGGGCTGAGACCCAATTGCAAGAATAAAAAGTTAAATTTAAAAAAAAATACTTATAAAAAGAAGCGGTCCAAGGACGGACCCCTGCGGTACACCATGTCTAACCAATGTAAATTTTGACATATCTTTACGACAGTGGATACTTCTTTAACCATATTATAATAATTCATAATGGCAAATAGTTCATTACCTTTACTACGACAGTAGAAATTTCTTTAACCATATTAATGCCGTAAATGCAAATAAATAATACCAAGTTAGTTTATTTCAGAGACGTTTACGCATATTAAAACTTCACTAAAATCAAAGATACAAATTCAATATTCAGTAAGAGATGTTTGATACATACAATCACTAATCAGAATCAAGCGCCAAAGACAAAACACAGCGCTTTAAAAATCCCAGAAGCCGAATGGCGCGAACCAAAGATATTTAACTCAAATAAACTCTCACTTATTTCTAACGGATTTGCGCCGAAAAGCGTCTTTGATAGTGACCACGGTCGTAGAAGAACGCCTATCTACCATTCAACGAGCATTAACCCTGTATTTTGCTTAACCCCTTGTTGTTTGGCTGTAGTTCGTCAAGTTACCGAGAATGTTGTTCTTTTTGGCGCTGTAATCCGAGTGGTCGGACTCAAACTCCACATACTTTTTTCCATTGTTAACATTATAAAGTAAATAAAGATTTCAAGTTGATTAAAAATACGCTTTGATAAATTGTTTATCTTAGTGAGAGGGAAGTGGGCGGAGTTTGAGCTCGACCCTCGGATTACAGCGCCAAAAATACAACAATCTCGGTAACGTGACGAACTACAGCCAATCAAACAGGAGGCAAGAGGCGAGTGTCCAGACCTGTTCTTCTACAGCCTTGGTAGTGACTACGCCGCTGTAGCCACGAAAAACACCCGGATATCTGCCGACTGGAATAATCACTATTCCAACTTCCCACGAAATGCTTAGAGCAAGTACCGAACATCTGCCGAATCGGAAAATTTTATACGCCGCAGTGTTACTAAACTCAACCTGAACAGCTAAAAACTGAACTGTAGTCACTATTCCGGTTTGAGTTCTGTTCTAGCAGCCGTGGTGAGCACATCGTGCGCACCACCGTCCAGTCTTCCAGACCTTCAGCTTTTCTACTGTCCCCTGTCTGTGTGGCTGATATGTAACCGTGCCAACGAAAGTACACAGTATAGGGAGGTAAATATTGCTTCAGGCTGGGTAGGCACCTAGCTAGTTAAAAGTTTTGTATTTTAGGCGAGCTTGCAAGTGCTCGGCAACGAGGGACAATTGAAAGGTTTCTGTCTGCTGCTGTTTTAACAGCGGCAGCCAACTCTTCCAGTCTTCATTAGCCATCCTAAATATTTAGAGTTAGTGCAGCTTATATTTAGTCGTTACATTGATTAGTTTTTCTACTCCCATCACCCCCTCGAGGGCCCATCCCGGCGTCATGAGTGACGCCAAAAAACGCAAGCAGGACGACCCTGTCCCAGACCCCAGCGACCAAATGGATTCCGGGAGCGGATCCAGCCAACAGGTACAACAGAGCCCTACATCCCAGGCACAAAAGCCAGCACTGCGCCCAATTACATTCTATCACTCCAAGGACTGTACCTACGGAATGGTCCTGGCCCTATTGAAGTACCAGTTAAGCACCCCCACAAAAAACCGCCTAGTCCCACAAAGAGTGCAGTACCTGCCGCAAACCATTGCTGACTACAAAGCAGCCATTCAGATCTTAGAATCTGTAAGCGTACCCTTTAGTGTCCTCATGCCTCGTCATGAACTGCCCCTCAAGGTCGCCATTAAGCGCCTAGAGCGAACCATCCCCATCTCGTGGATACGAGATGAGCTCCGCGAGCTAGGCTTCGAACCTGGCAACATAGAGCCCAAGCTCTCCCAGCGCGACAGGCAGCCACTGCACATGTTTGTAGTGGAGCTGCCTAACACGGAGCAGTCCCACCAGATTTTCGACCTTAAGTATCTGTGTGGCCTCGCCGTCAAGGTCGAGGACTACCACCGCCCTGAAGGCCCGCCCCAATGCAGTAAGTGCCAAAGGTTCGGGCACTCGAGTAAGGTGTGTCACGCCCCTCCCCGATGTCGTCTCTGTGGAAAGGGACATATGACAGTGAACTGCGACCTTGACAACAAGGACGACAAGTCACTGCGCAAATGCGTAGGATGCCAAGGCAAGCATGCCGCCAATTACAGGGGCTGTGAGGCCTATAAAGTAGAGAAGTGGCGATTTCTCCCTCAAGAAGAAAGGAAGAAACGCCAACAACAAAGTAGGGCATCTCTCCAGGCTCAGAGCCAGCCCCAGAAAAACTTCCGCCCCTCCCGCGCCCCATGGGCGCAAACAGGCCCAGACGGCTGGACGACTGTGCAAAAGGGTCCGCAAGTCCGCACAGCTGCCCAGAACTTTTTACCTGGCTTCGCGCAAAATGTACCTGTGACCACAAGTAACAGGTACAATGCATTCTATGCAGAGCAGGGATTTTCCGAGGCGGAATTTCCTGCCCTAGCAAACCCGCACAGGCCGAGTGGGCAACGCCCAGCACAAGTTGGAAATAAGGGGAAAATGACCCCAAAAACCGCCCCGAAAACAAGTAAAAAGCCCGTCAGTGCTCGCCTCGACTAAGCGCAGCAGACTGCGAAGCAAGCTGCCCCCACCCCGCCCCAGGCGCCGCGATAGGATAGGCCGGAGTGCCCGGCCAATCAGGAGCGACCTGCTCAAGCCGAGCCTTTAAAGGCTCCAGAAATGGCCCAGGACGCCATAATGGAAGTCACCCCAGTACAGAGCACTGCCTCTGTGACCCCCTCTGTCTTTGCCACAATAGAGCAGCAGTTCGCTCAAAGCCCTAAAGTCCAGCAGGACCCACAACTGGGGCAGCTGTGCACACAGCTGTTCCACCTTCTCGCGATCTGGCTAGATCCAAACAGCGCCCTAGAAGACAAGTGCAAGGCCACGATGGGCTTTGCCTTGTCGGCCAGGAAAATGGGCCAAACCAATGCCACCCCCTAGGCAGGATAATAGACCTGCAAGTAGGCCCCATTCCATTGCCAAAATCTTGTTCTGGAATGCAGCAGGCTTTCGGAACAAGAAGCAGGAGCTGATATATATCTTGACTCGCCACCAGGTACAAATTGCAGCAATTAACGAGACACATTTACGTCCACAACACCGTTTCTCTGTCCCAGGTTACTCTTGCTTTAGGAGGGACAGAGAAAATAATGCAGGAGGCGGTGTTTTAATACTAATTAAAAACACTATAAACTGCCATGCAGCAAAACAGCCTCAATTAAATACACTAGAAGCCGTGGGTATTAATTTAAAACTCGGGGGCCAGCAAGTTTCTCTTTATTCAATTTACTGTCCACCTGGCCGCGCACTTACGCGTGCGGATTTAAACGAATTAACAAACATATCCCCCATTCTGTTGGCTGTCGGCGATCTGAATGCAAAACACCCCACCTGGGGCTGCAGGGCGCGGACAGCCAATGGAAATACATTATTCAATCACCAAACTAGGCACAATTATTTAATTCATGCGCCCGACGAACCTACATTTGAACCAACACAGGCAAATAATCAGCCTGATATTTTAGATTTTGCAATATGTAAAGGCCTTAATATGACCTTTACATTAGAAGTAATACATGAATTGGCATCGGACCCTTACCCAGTCCATTTAAACTTTGACCAACTGGAAACAGACGAAAGGCCAACTTGAAAAATTAAAGACTATAAACACGCGAATTGGGAAGCCTTTAAAGAGTACCTGGACGAGGAAATTAATCTGCCAGATCCTGTTAGCACCCCCGGCGAATTAGACTCTGCGATTGACCATATCACAGAGCTAATTAAAACAGGTGTTAGCCAATTTGTCCCTGAAAAGACCCCAAAGCCCCATAGTGATTCGCTGCCAGCCAATATTAGGCAGCTAATCACTCAGAACAATCGCTTGCGCAGGCGCTATTCGCGAGGTAGAACAGGCCAACTCAGAGCACAAATAAATGCACTTAGAGAGCAAATTAACTTAGAAATTACCCACTGGCAAACAGACCAGTGGAATAATAAATTATCCCGCCTCACAACTAAAGACAATAGCCTATGGAACTTAACTAAAGCGCTTACAAATAGGCACAATCCAATCCCGCCTCTTCAAGGCATAGCAGGTACTGCCTACACGCCCCAGCAAAAAGCTGAGGCTGTAGCTAATCACTTAGAAACGGTTTTTATACCGAACATCCAACCCTGCGACCCAGCACATGTGGCTCGCATATATAGGGACCTCCGAGTGCGACTTCGCCAGCCTTCAGCTGACGAACCTGAATTTACGCAT